>PVHP010007417.1:0-56713 GCA_004024765.1 Zapus hudsonius | reverse complement strand
CCCGCGCTCAGGATGTGTAGGAATTTTAAGTTAAACTACAGCCTATCAGCATTATATACGTACACATTCACAATTGGTCCAAATACACGGAAGCATGCCAGGCACCAAGCCATTTCCAAACAGAGTCAATAAATCCTCTGGAATGCACGACACGTGGGAGCAGCGAACAGAGGCCAGCGCCATCTTCTCAGCAGGCAATTCAAAACAAAAGAGAAAAAGCCCGCGCTGCCTCCAGTAGGTGGGCGTGGCAAGGCTTGGCCTGGGAACGGGGCTGGGCGCCCCCTTACCTCACAGGAACGGCTGACTACATGCAATGTGTATTTTTTTAATTTAATTTTTTGTTTTCTTGAAATGGCCACTGGGTGATGTGAGTCAGGATTATTGGAGTCCCTTCATGAAAGCATGATAGGTCCATGAGGATGAACCATGGCTTGCCCTGGGTATCCCAGAATTTATTTATTTATTTATTTATTTATTCATTCATTCATTCATTCATTCATTCATTCATTTTATTTGTTGAGATGCCAGGGCTGTGATATTGCTGCCAAAGAGTGCTACTGGTTCCAGATAGTTTCCCCCAAATGTGGGCTGAGCAGCTGGAGGGGTAGAACTGGAATCTCTGAGACTTCATCAGTAGCTACAGATGTCAGAGTTAGAGCTACAGGTTTTAATGTTACCCTGTGAGTTTTAGATCTTGCATTGGTTCAAACTTCCTATGATAGACTTTCGTTTGCAGCATTGATTACCCTGTGCCATTATATATGTCTGTAACTTGCATTTTGACTTTATAGGTTCCTAGTTAAGAGACTTTGAACTATATATAGAGACATTTGAATAGTATTTGGACTAATAAAGACAATGAGGATATTTCACTTTGGCCTGCATACATTTTCACTTCATGCATGGTTGAGAGTTTGTGGGGGGGTTGGGGTGAAAAGAGATGGTTTGAATTAGTTGTCTCCCATAAACTCATGTGTTCTGAATGCTTGGTTCCCAGCTAGCAGTGATTTGACAGGAGGAGCCTTGCTGGAGGAACTGTGTTGTTGGGTGTGGGATGGGGCTGTTAGAACCAGCTGCCCCTTGCCAGAGTTTGACTCACTCTCCTGCTACTGTTTTCTACCCGAATTGGCAGAGCTGATGTCCAGCCCCTGCTCTCCAATCCTCTACTTCTCCTGTCATCATGAACCCTCCCCTCACTGCTATAAACCAAAACAAACATTTTCCTCCCATCAGCTGCTGGTGTTCAGGTGTTTATTTTTTTTCCTAGCAACATGAAGGTAACTATAATATTTGCACAACCTGGAACTGCTGATTTAGGTCAGCAAGCACCCGTAATTCTCTACTCTCTGCTCCCCGTGGACTGCGGTTGTAGACATGTGTGAATAAGCCTGGGTTTCATTGCAGGTTCTGGGGACTCCAATTTGAGCACTCTAAGTTTCTCCCAGACACTTGAACTTAAGCTACCAGTTCGCTTACCCAGCCGGCAATTGAGCTTTTTAGCAAGCTATGATTTAATTTTATTCTCCGCACTCCACTGAATCAATAATGATAAATATAGTTTGGCAAACCATTGAGACATTTACTGTATAGTAGTAAACTGTAATATGTTTCAGCTCTGTGTTCAAGAGTGTTTCTCATACTCCCTCCAACAGAAATGTGGTAAAATATTAAAAAGAAAAATGTTTAACACTTTTCCTTTTTAGTACAGAAAGACAGAATTCTACAACTTGTTTTTACAAGAAAATTCTAATCTGCTCTTTCCAGTGGCTTCCTGGTCATTCTGCTAAGTGAATACAATTACCTGGAACCTAGAAAATCTTTAATCAGCATCATTCGTTCTGTGCATGAGACTATGCTGCTTTGCTCTTTCTCCGTGCCAAATATTGGATCTACCTCATACAGTTTTCTACTATCAATTTCACAGATACTAGAATTATATAAAAATGTAATAAAGTGTATTATTCTATATATTTTTTAAATTATATAAAATATAAATATGTATATATCCACATGAAATGTATATATTACAAATTGATAAAAATTTAAAAACATAGTATTTATATTTTGAGATATAAGCATTTAATTACTGACTAATTAATCAATCTTCTGACAATGGAGATATACATAAAGTAATTTATTGTTTTTCAAATCTGTTGTCATATGTTATAAGAAACATTACATGCCAAAATAATTGACACATAATCACAGCTTTCTTATTATGTTGAAAATAATATATAGATTTATGAGGAAGGAAATATGGACTAAAAAATTTTAAAGTTCTGGACATACTCTTAGTCTAAACTCTTGCATGGCAAACCAACTTCAAATCATGAAGGCGTTTTTTTCTGATAATGAAGAGCATGTACTAATTACAATTATTACTTCAGAGATAATCTCTATTCACAATTTTCCTGAATATAAAAATTTCACCTTGGGAAAAGTTATGTATATTAACTATTAAAATGAAATGAATAATCACTTTCTCCTTTTTATTAGCTATAAACTGTAATTTATTCATTATTTTGATCTTCTAGGCAATTTTTTTCTCTAAATTTATTCGTTTTTATTATCTGAATAATAAGTAACTACATTTTAATTTTCAGGATTTTCTGTGTGTATGTCTATATTTGTGCATATGCAGGTTTGATGGTGTGTTTGTTTCTGTGAGAGAAAGAAAGAGAGAGAGGAGAGAGAGAGGTAGAAGAGAGAGTACAACCATGGAAGGTGCACGTATGGAAGTCATAAAATTTTGGGGTTGTTGCTCACATTTCCACATCATTTGAGGCAGAGTTCTTTCTCTACTTGAATCCTTCTCTCTGCTTTTGTTTTTTGATACCCTTACTGAGAGCATCCAAAACTTTCTTCTGTTTCCACCTGTCATCTCCTAGTCCATTACCTGGGATAGTAGAACACACCATGGTTTCTAGCTTCTCGGGAACCATTAAACTCAGGATCTCAGCCTGGAGTAATGAGCCCTTCCTCTACTAAGCATCTCCTCATCCCAGTCAGTAACAATGTATAAGAGTTTTAGTCTCTTAAAAAATAATACCATTATATTTGTTAAATAAATTAGATGATAATATATTAGTATCATAATGATTATCATATACAATTTAAAGAAAGCAATTCTTCAGTTACAACTACCTTTGACTTTGTACAAAGGAATTGTGTTTGCTACTAAAATTTCATTCAATCGGAAAAACCAAAGACAGAAAGAATACTATTTGTGATCTGCTAAAGTAAGTGTAGTGTGGAGATAAATAAAATATTTAGGTGTTTTAATTTTTTTCATATTTTACTTACTCTTCCATATCTTAAGAAATTGTCTTTCAAGGATAGAGGACCTCTGGCATTTTCTCTACTTTTTGACTAAGTAATGGACCCTAGTGAAATGGCAGATTTCTGAGAGTCAGACATGACCATAAAGTAACCTATGTGCTGCTTCATGAATCAGACAGATAGCTTCATTCCTCCCGTCACCCTCTCCATGGATGTTAGTTGCCCTGAAAAGAAAAGAGTGTGTAGGTCAGTTACTTTTTCTTGTTGCTGAGATAAAATACCCTACCAGAAGTTAAATTAAGAAAGGAAAGACCTTATTTTGGTTCACAGTTCCTAAGCTTAATGTTTGTCAAGGTGGGGGAAGCGTGCAAGTCGCAGGAAGCTGAAACTCCAAAGTCACATCAGCAAGGAGGAAGGACAGAAAGGAACAAACATGAATAAACTACAAACTTCAATTCTTTCCTTCCTGACATACGTTATCCAACAATACTCTACCTTCTAAAAGTTCCAAAACCTTCCAGAGCAGTGTCACAAGCTGGGTATTAAGTATTCAAACACATGAGCCTGTAGGGGGCATGTTATATTCAAACCAGTACAGTGTGATATTCCATTTATTTCTGTTCCCTCTAATGTAGGACATCCTGATACACAGAACCTATGAATATATTCCCTTCCATCAAAATGGACTGAACTTACATGATGAAATTCAGGATCTTGAGAGACATGTCTTACAATAGGAGCTAAAGTCACAGCAAGACATTGGAGATGGAAGACTGGAAGACGTATTGTCCAGTGATGGAGTGCTAGCACTTCTAGGGGTTTGAATAGGAACAGAACCAGGTTCTGCAGGTGAGTCCAGAATAAATCTAGCTAGATAAACCTCGAGGTTATTGAGGCTCAGAACTACGTGCTAGTCCATTTGTTTTATTTAATATAACGAATTACATTGAAGTTGCTTTAGACGTATTAGGAAACTAAAAGGAAATTTGTTAATGGTTAATTTGGGGAGCATAATAGATCACTGTTCATCATGGCTATGTGCTTCCCTTTTCAAAAGCAGATTATCGCCAGCCCATTACCCCCACATATATGTTCTGTTTTAGTTATGGTTCCTGAGTGTTAGTTCTCTCTTCTGTAATAGACACAGAACACCAAGTCAAGCATATATAAATTTCAAACTTAAGAAATTTTATATATTTTTTTAAAAATGTGCTTTCAATCTTTCTCCAAGTTTCAAGTTTATTGAAATAAATATTAGGATTGAAACCAGTAAATTTTCAGGTACTATTCTAACCTGTGACAGTTAATCAATACTCTCTCATTCTAAAAAGCAAAGAAACTGTCATAAAATGTGTTAATGAAGACTCTTCAACAAGCACTTGTCAAGGAAAGATTTTTGCATGATTTTTTGTCAGTATAAATTCCTATGAGAACCAATACACAGGGAGCAGGGTGCAGCCAGGTAAGTCACCACATTGTAACATTCACACAGTGAAAGGAAGGAAGCAGGTTGGTTTGATGAAAGTATCAATGATATCTTGGTTTAACAAAATTATTGGGAATTCATTGAGCAGGAGGCCTATGACTCCCAGGAGTTTTTGGATGCACCAATGCAGCCAATCACAGTTCAAGGGCAGGAAAGGTCCAAAGGCCGATGCCAGGGCCCTGATGAATTACATCTCTATATCCACATGTTGGTTGGTAAGTCATGCTCTCTTGGTGAATCCTTGGGGCAGTCTCATAAGACTCCCTTGCTTTCCTGAGGTAAGACCATTTGGAAGGCCAATGGGGACAGAGTAAATGCTAAGTGATGTGTTTTCTTTCATTCTCCAAGAATGTCACATTAGAGAAAATGACAAGCTTTGAACTTGACACAGGAAATCCTGACTTTCAGCATATATCTATTAATCAACCTGAGCTATAGAATTCCACAGAAAATCAATTTTAAGTAACTTGTAACATTTTTTCTAAATAAATATTTTAAAAAATAACAAATGTATTATCTGTGGTATAAATGAGCAGAGAGAAATATATACTCATGCACTCAAATCAAAACATATACACATACTCAAATCAAAACATCTTTATCTATAAATATAAAATGATATTTTCTGGAATAGTAAGTTTTCAGTTCTATATTCATTAGTAGCCCTCTTTCTGCTTGAGTTACTTCATTTATTTATTTTTCATTCATTAATTTATTTTTCTTTAATTTTTTTTATTTATAAGCTGAGAGATATAGAAGAGAGAGAGAATGAGTGTGCCAGAACCTCAAGCCCCTGCAAATGAACGTCAGATGCATGCACGACATCATGCCTTTGGCTTTACATGGGTACTGGGGAATTGAACTTGGGTATTTGGCTTTTCAGGTAAGTACCTTAACCAATGAGCCATATCTCCAGCCATCATTTGTTTTTAGATTGGCTCTCACTATGCAGCTTTTGTAGTCACCTCCATGTTGCTGGGATGAACATCCAACCAGACACAGTTTATGGAGGAAGGGATTTATTTCAAGTTTACCAATCCAGAGAAAGTTCCATTAATGGTGAAAGAAGCTGTCCCCCTTTCACAGATGCAAACAGAGAGAGAAAACTACCATAGGTCAGCACCACAAACACAAACAGCAACCATGAACTGTCAGAGCTCAAAGCTGCTCTCCACACAATGTTTGGCCTGGATGAAGTTTCGCCCCCAAACACACCTTAGTTCCGGACTCTGATCCACCACCAGTGACACATCTCCTCTAGCATGAATCTACCTGCTAGGGTCTCAAGTAGTCAGTTTTATCAAACATGACTGAGTCTATGGGACCAAACATTTTAAGATACCTAATTCTGTCCCTGGCCCACAAGAGACTCATAGTCATCTCACACTGTGAATTTTATTCAAAAGTAAAAAGTCCTGAAAACCTTAACCAACTTTAAGATTGTCCCAAAATCAAAAGTCTCATCTGAGATTCAATGTTATCTCTAAACTGTGATTCCTATAAAATCAAAACGAGTTGCATACTTTCAACACATAATGGCACAGAGTACACATTTTCATTGTAAAAAGGCATAACAAGGAGAGAATGGATCAATGCAAAATCAGGAACCATCAGTTAGACATCAAACATCTGTAGTTTAAATCCAATATTCATATCTAGTGACAACAGTCTTTTGGATTTCTATTTCTACCCCTCCAGGTGAACAAAGTAGCAAGGGGCAAACCTTTATCCCAAGCCATCAGCTCTCCATGGTAGGCATCACACACTCTAAGCCATTGCACATCTAAGACATCTTCAGGTCTCCACTGCCAACCACAGTTCTTCCTCACACAATGGTCTTTTTGATCTCCAGTACAAGGTTTATTTCAACCCTGTTTCCCATCCATCATTACTGCATCATCTCTTGAAACACTGCATACTTTATGACCCACTTCCATGCATTTTTCATGCTTCCAAAATCAATACCAGGTGTGCAGCAGCACAACTAATTGGTTAATCCAGGGACAAATATATCTTGGCCTTGGCCATTCAGAATTTTTTTTCTTTCAGTCATATAGTTTCAAAAGAGTTTGCATTTTGATTCATTCAACCTTTCCCTGCTGGACATAACCCTCAGGCATCTTTTTCATTGTTTCAATGTAAAGCAGTTGGCAAACCCTTAATGGTGGTAACCTGCTTAATAGTTGCAGCTTCAATAATCTAAAACCAGTATCTGTTGCAATAACTTTAAACTTGCTTGACTTTTTCCCACTTGAAATCATACATCTTTTAGTTCTATACCTTTCGTCAAGCACACCAGTCAATTTCCTTCAAATTACCCTTACTCTCTTCTATATCTCTCAGCTCTGCCTCTCTGGGTTTGCACTCAAAACCAGACAGTCTTTATGTTAGTAGCTCAGTACCAACAAAGTTGTCTGCCCTTTCCCACATCCCTTTGAAATTTCTTAAGCCAACACAATTCTTTCTGCTTTTAGCATTTTCAAACTCCCAATGGAATAGCCCATAAAATTTGGATGAATGCCCTGTAAGGCTTCTGCAATGGCAAGTACCAATTCCTGCCACATTCCTTGGGCACAGAGCGCCAAAAGACCAAAGTCCACATGGTCAGATTGATGACAACAACATCCCATTCCTGGTAGTTATTTATGTTATAGTCACCAACATGTTGCTGGACAAACATTCAGCCAGACATAGTTTATTGGCAGAAGGGATTTATTTCAAGCTTACAGGTCTAGGGGAAGTTCTATCAATGGCAGAAATAGTAACTGTCTACCTTTCACAGATTCAAGCAGAGAGAAACCACCAACAGCTTACTATCACAAACAGCCACCAGCACAAATGTAAAAGCCAGATCTCAAAAGTGCTCCTCACACACTTTTTTGCTGGAATAATGATCCTCCCCCAAATACATCTTAGTGCTGGACTCAGATCCATACCCCTATGACCTGCCCTTACTTGGCTTGCCTAGAATTTAGTATATAATCCAGGCTGTCTTCAAATGTACGCTACTTTTCCACCCTCTGTCTCTTGAGTGGATGAGCCACCATGCCTGATTGTTCCTGAGTTATGCTTAAAGAGAGGTATCAGCATTATATCTTTCTGAACACTGCATATACAGGAAATAGCTGAGAGATAAGAAAACCCTTTATTGCTTTGCTCCTAAAATTTAACAAGGGACATTAAATTTCTACCATATGGAACTTTTTACCTTCTAAATATGGATTCATCTAGATTAATGCAGCTCTCACCTTTGAGCAGAGAGACTTTTTTTTTAAAACTGATGGTGGTGATTATTGCCAAAAATCAAATTTGTCAAAGTGCTAAGAATAAGTGACACTTGAGAGCCCAGTGTTAAGTAAGATATCTCTATCACACCCTCCAACTCTCAGCAAGTATTGCAGATCAGGGCCTGGAAAGAGGGTCAGAGCCAGAAGATTGGGAGGAGTACTTTGGAATGCTGTCTTTTACATGTGAAGTGGCTGTTATATTTATGACCTTACAGAGACATTCATTACCTGAAGAAGACCTGCATAATATTGGCATCCTCGATGATTCATCTTAAATAATGAAGGAAGACTAAAGCAGAAAAGAATTTATTAAGTGGAAGTGACGGGGAAGAAGGGCTCCAGGAGACAGAGGTCAAAACGATGGAATGGGAAAGGATTTTCATCGAACTATATCATGTACACACATGAAAAATGTCAATAAAATTGTCAACAAGGGAAAGAGCTGTAAAATAATTACTGCTTCTATTCATAATTTTGTGAACAACAAAACTTTCAAAATATAATCAAACATCCTGTAATCCCTGCACATGGCTGATAGAAGTAGACATAGTAGGAGTTCAATGTCTTCCTAGACTACATGGGGAGATGGACTCCAGTCAGGGCTACGTGAAACTATTCCTCAAGAAGAATTAAAAATGGGGGAAAAGTGAGACAAAAAGAAAACTAAATTCAAGAAAATATAGTTTTATTTTAAAATAAACTTAAGACAGATAATATTGCCATATGCGTAGAGTGTTATCAATGACACTCCTGGTAAAGTTTATTTTATGGAAAATATTTTCTTCAAGACATATTCACTTTGCCTTTCATTCTTTCACCTGTTCAAACAAGATTAGCACTGGCGGGCATAAGGAAAACAAATGATTCTGGAGAATCAGACATCACTGAATTTATAAGGGCAAAGTGGTTTCAGCTGAGTGTTTTCATCAGCTTTTCCAAAGACCACACATACCCAGTGAAATGTATTTCTTGAAAAGTTTGGAGAATAGCGGGCTTTATACAATTTACTTATGAAATATCACCACATAAAAATTGATGCTGCAATTTTACATGTAATGTACTATTTGTTAAAGAATGCCATTAAATATTAAATTTAATTGTTCACTTCCCTAGAATCCAGAATACACAAAATAAACATGATATTTAGGACAATATCCATTAACATAATCAGTGTTTGACTTGTTTCACCCAGTTACTTCTGCATGCTCCCATGAAAGAACATTTCATATGAAAAATTACATTTGATAAATTCTGGTTCATTATTATTAATAAAACAGTAAATTAAAGAAAAGTTTCCTACTGACAACAACAGTAATTCCTAAAATACATTATAGTTAAAATACATGACAAGCCTGCAAGCCTGCATGATATCATGTTTTTAATTCACACCCTTGGAAGAAGACAGAGGTAAGAGGATTGTCTTGAGTTTGTGGCCATTTTGAGACTACATAATGAATTCTAGGTCAGCCTGGATTAGAGCAAGACACTTACCTTGATGAAAGAAAAAGAACAACAATAAAACAACAACAACAAGGAAACATTGCTAAGAAGTGTAGAGAAAGTGTGCTTCAAAGGAAAAGCATGGGTAGAAAAATTCTCAAGAAGATAAGCAAGAGATGGACTGGCTTTCTTCAGAGGAAACAACAAGGAAGAGTGAGAGGAGAAGATGCCCATCACCAAGCTGGAAAACATACTCATCATCTGTCAGAGGGAATTCCAATTCCTTAACATATGTTCCACTCTTTTCCCTATAGTCACTAGGAGCTCTAAATAGGTAGGTGGAGAAAATGAAGTTCTAGTATTTGAGTGTTTATTAGCTAAACTGTACCTTTATAGTCTTCTACATTACAAATTATTATAGAGTCTTCTGGTGCTTTTTTCCTTTTCCTCCATGGCTAGGGGTGTGAAATGGCTCCTGATTGTGACCCACCATAGTATCTGCATTATTATTAGTTGTTTCTCTTAAACTCTTCCTACACTTATATAAAATATTTAATGAAACTCTCCTAACAGTTCCTGATTAGTCTGCAACATCTCTTTCTGGAGGGCTTCTAAGTGATATAGTAATTAAGAAGGAAGACCTTAGATACAGATGAAATTGGATTCCAATCTAAGCTTTATGATACTTAACAGCTGTATGACAAGGGGGAAAGGTAATTAAGCTTTAATGCCTCAATTTTATCAGATTTGATAGCTCCTAAGAGCTTACTATGTCAGGCACTGTTGAGGGACTGTAAAAATTAGGATCAATTGATGTAACGCACTGTAAAATCCCTAGAGGTTATCTATTACTGTTTATATTCAATAGTTACAGGTAGCTTAATGAACTCATCTGAGAGGGTATAGGGGACACCTGAAAAGTCTCTCACTCCAGAATGCATGAGCTGTCTCTTGCCTTGTTTCTACTATGTGTTTATAAGTCTTGAGTGAAAGTGAAATTGCTTTAATAAAGTGTATAGGCTTTCTTGCAGAAGTTATTGTCACATAAAGTTCATCTACTCATGATGCATAAATTTGTCCTCTACAGGCATTGTTTATCAATAAAATAATATTAATAAATTATTTAATAATATGTTTCTTAACTACTGTTTAGAGGGAGTGTTTGCAAATAATAATAGTTGAATTTAAAAATTAGTTCCATTGGGTTATCACCAAAAAAATCCACTTAAAACATTTAAACTATAAGCAGCATATAACTTTGAAAAATGATTCAGAAGGGAAGAGAGAGTCCAGTAGGTTGTTGTGTCTAGTGATATCAAAACATTTTAATCAGGAGATGAGAGGAGGGATCAGCAATAAGTCACTTGCTTTCAAAGCTTACTGGTTGGGGTTCAACTCCTAAGCCACCATTGTGAATCCAGATACATAAGTGTAAAAGCACCTAGTATTTGTTTATTCTGTCAACACACCCTTGCATGACCATAGACACATACAACATGAAAATAAAAATAAAAATAAAAAACAAATAATAAAAGAAAATAAAACATGATAAAAACAGAATATGCTATAGACAATTGTTTTCATACTCTGTCCATAAATTGACTTTAACCCTGCCTTAACATTATGGGGCAAATGAATATTAAGATAAATAACTGATCCTTTTAAATATTTTTGTGATCTATATGCACACAAACACAGATATACACTTATACGGAGACATATGTTTTGAACATATAGCATGTATACTTTTCCATAAAGAATAACGATAAATTAAACTCTTCAAAATGTGATAATTTGATATTTTTATTAGTTTTGATTTAAGGTGATTTTTAAAATATGTGTTGCTATGCAGCCCATTAGCTCACAGCTTGGCTGAATCAAACACTATGTTGTAGTGTATTTAATCACACCAAAGACTTTTTATTAGAATCTCAGTCTTAGCCTGAGACAGCTTTAGCTTCTCCAAGAAATGAGCTTACTATCTCACTTGGACCAACACTCTTAGTTCTGCTTTTCAAGTAAAAGATTTGGTTTTGGTTTGTGCACAATGAAATCATGGATACAGATCTAACCAAGGAATATTCCTTGGTGTTTATCAATATGGATTTAATTAAATGATTATTTGCATTTGCTAAATCAAGTGAAATTGAAAGTAACAGAATATAAAAATTTGAAGCTATCAAGATGGCTCATACTAATTGTCAGTTTGAGAATATCTGAAATCACCAAAGAGAAAAAAAATCTCTAGGCACTTCTGTGAGGGAATTTCTAGATCAGGATAATTGAGGTGGGAAGACCATCCCATAAGTGAGGCACTGTGCTGGTTAGGTTTTGCTGTCAACTTGGATCTTTTGAATTATCTTGGGTGGGTCTCTGAGGATGTTTACTTGAAGGCAGCCTCTCAGTACGGGGCAAGATGTAAAGAAGTTCAAAGAAGCTAAAAGTAAACATCCTTTCCTGTGTGGGCCATACAGGAAGGAAATTCCAGAGACTCAAGAAGCCATTAAGTCTGGGGAAGGGTAGTAAGACCTCCACCCTAAGGCTATATAAAGGGGAAGAGATTCTCTCCTTGGCCCTCATGCCTGTTTTCTATTCTGTGTGTGTGGTGTTGGTGATGGGTTTCTCTCTCTGCTTGAACCTGCGAAAGAGGGCCAGCCTATTTTGCTGCTATGGAACTCCCTTCAATCTGTAGTTTCAATAAATAATTTCCTCCCCCAAATTGTGCCTGGTTTGAAGATTCATCCCAGTGGCGTGTGGTTGACTACGACAGGCACCATCCTACAGACTGCCACCCAGGCAGGGTAAAGGAGAGAGAAGGTTGAGCAGCAGTGTTCACTGCTCTGCTGCCTGTCTCTTCCTGCTCCTGCCAACATGCCAAACAGCATGACATACAGAGTCTCTTTGAACTCTAAGCCAAAATGAACTTGTCTTCCCTAAAATTATTTCTTTTCTAAAATTATTTCTTTTCAGTATATTTGGTCACCCCGTAAAGGAATGTCACTAATGCTATCACTAATATGTATGTAGTATTTTAAAAACAACCATTCTTGTCTGTTAGTTTTTTATATTTGCATATATTAATTATACAAAATAATAGGTTTCATTGTGACTTTAAAATTTTTTATTATCCATAATTAGATACACTTACTAAGGGAATAATATGTTGATGTCTCCAGTACCCCTATTTCCCTCTACCCTGTCCCCAAAAGTTGGATATCCTCCTCTGTGGGCAGTCTGGATCAGTCCATGGGGTAGGGTGTTGTGAAAAGCCTAGGAGTCAACCTGATTCCACCCTCCTTTACATGTTATTACTGAGGGGGCAATGTCTCTGGATATTCTCCCCCACCATGTCTCTTACAATCTTATAGTTGTACAAAAGTTTCTGCATCAAGATTTGACATCTTGCAGGTAGATGCCTAGTAGAGGGATAGCTGGGTCCATTCGTAGTTCTATGTCCATTCTATCTAGGAGTCTCCACACTGCTTTCCATAGTGGTTGAACGAGTTTGCAATCCCACCAGCAGTGAATGAAGGTTCCTTTTTCCCCACATCCTTGCCAGCAATTATTGTTGTTGGTTTTCTTTATGATTGCCATTCTGACTGGGGTAAGGTGGTATCTCATTGTGGTTTTGATTTGCATTTCACTGATGCTTAAGAATGCTGAATACTTTCTTAGATGGGACAAGGCCATTTGTGTTTCCTCCTCTGTGAATTCTCTGTTGAGATCAGTGCACCATTTTGTGAGGGGGCTGTTTGAGATTTTATTATGTATTTTTTGAGTTCTCTGTAAGATCTGGAGATTAGGCCTTTGTCTGAGTTATAGCTGGTAAAAATCATCTCCCAGTTTGATGGGGGGTTATTGGCTCTGAGTATGATTTGTTTGTCTGTACAGAAGCTTTTGAGCCTGATCAGGTCCCATTGGTTAAGTGATTGTTGCATTTCCTGGGCTGCTGGAGATTTGCTCAGGAAATTTTTCCCTACACCTATTTCATGTAGAGTTGCTCCTATATTTTGCCCCCGACCTGCAGGGACTTCACTTATTCAAGGGTCCCAAGGAGAACCACGATCTGGATGAATAAAGAGACAAGACACACGAGAAAGGACGCCAAGACAAGAGTCTGATCAAGGGGAAAATTTTATTGCAAAACACAAAGCTTTATATATGTGAAAAATATAAGGGCAATTTGGTTGGCATGCATACTGAGAATCAAGGAAATAGGCTAACCACAAAATGTTCTGTGCTAGAGGGCTAACTGTAGTATGTCCTGTTAACTTCAGAGAAAAAGGTCATGAGGGGGCTGATAGAATGTGGGTGCAGAATTTTTGTAAAGAGCAAAAGAATTATAATTTGGCTTAAAGGTCAGTGTGTAGGTACAGGCTCAAGAGAATGGTTGCCATTCAAAAATGGTGTTGGTCTTGTCTCATGGCTCCCGAAAATTTTTTTCTTCCAGGGTATTTAGGGTTACAGGATTTATATTGAGGTCTCTGTGATGAATGCTTGGTAGAATTCAGCTGAGAAATCATCTGGTCCTGGGCTTTTCCTTTTGGGAAGGTTTTTGATTACATCTTTAATCTCTGTGGAAGTGATAGGTTTGTTTAGTGATTTTATCTGCTCTGGGTTAAGCTTTGGTAGTTGGTAGGTGCCCCAAAACTTATCCATTTCTTACACGTTCTCTAATTTTGTGGAGTAGAGGTTTTGGAAGTATGACCTGATGATACTTCCAATATCTTCGGGATCTGTTGTGATCTCACCCTTGTCCTTTCTGATTTTGTTGATTTGGGCTTTCTCAGTTCTTTGTTTCTTTAGATTGGCCAGGGGTTTGTCAATCTTATTAACTTTTTCAAAGACCCAACTCTTTGATTTATCTATTTTTTAATTGTTTTCTTGATTTCCAATTCATTAATCTCAGCTCTGATTTTAAGTATTTCCTTTCATCTTGAGCTCCTCGGGTTAGCTTTTTCCATCTGTTCCAGTGATTTTAGGGGGTGGTTAGGCTATTGATTTGAGACCTCTCTGTCTTTGATATGAAGGCATTTAGTGCAATGAACTTCCCCTTTAAGACTGCCTTAATTGTGTCCCACAAGTTCTGATAAGATGTGTTATCATCATCATTTATTACTAGGAAATTCTGAATTTCTTGTTTTATTTCTTGGATGACCCAATCATTTTTAGGAGCGAATTGTTCAGGTGCCAGTACTTTGTGTGTTTTCTAGATCCTGTTCCATTGTTAATTTCTACCTTTAATGCATTATGGTCTGATATTATGTAAGGAACTATATCAATCTTCCTGAATTTGTTTAGGGATGATTTATGACCTAGGATGAGATCAATTGTAGAAAAAAGTCATTGTGACATTTTTAACATGAATATAAAATACTGTTATCATAATCAATCTTCCATTATCACTTTTTTTCCTTTTCTTTCTGTTCTTCATTCTATATTTCTTATATTGAAGGTCAAATCTGAATTTTCAATCTCCAGGCTTAGAATGTGTTTCCCTCAATATGTTACAGTTCTAGAATAGTGGCTATGTTAAACATTTGCAGTTGGTAATCAGTATATTAAATGATTTTATTTTACATTTTTACATATTGATCTGTGTTTATTCCCCCAAATTATGCATGTGAATGAATTTTCTTTTCCTTTTTTTCTGTATTTACAAAGTATTGTCATTTTTCTGTCTGTCTAATTAACACAATCATTCTATCCTAAAATTATATTTTCTCAAAATTAATATGAACACAGTCCTTTAAAAGTTCTTAATATGATTGTCATTTAAATTAGTTAAATAACATTATCCTGAATGTAATTTTCTGAAATTTCTCATTATAATATTTCAAATGAAGTTAGGAGAATTTAGCATTATCCTTGGTGTTTTTGAATAGAAATGTCTGAACAGGAAAAAGTAAAACATTCACTTGAACTCTGCTTTTTAAAGCCAAGCTTTCCTTGGAAACAGCATCAGGGACTCTGATACTCAGTTTCCTATCCTATGAATCACTGAAACATTTCTGTCGCATATGCTGATGCTCAGTACTTGTAATTTTGATCTAAGCATGGAGTCTTCCATGTGTGCATCTCTATTCTAGTTAATTGGTTCAATTTTGCCCATCATTCCAGGTTGTAAAATCATTTCTAGATTACTCTGCAGTCTGCTCACTGGCCCGTCAAGCTTAAACCAAATGAACCTAAGAGCTTATTCTCTCCATGTGCATCCAACTTACTAATGAAAATATTCCACAGAAAACCACTACAGACAAGGTTCTGGGATCTCTGTTCAAAATGAGGTCAGTCAGGCAACCTGCTTTGTTACTTTCACTTTTTATGAGTTATTAATATTCTGATTTTCATCCTTTGCATGAAGACTATATGATGGCAGGTATGTAATGTTAGATTGGTAAGAAGCCAGGTGGATATCAATAAGCAGATAACAATAATTATTTATGATATTTTGTATGCCCTCAAAGAGAATCTGAAAACACAACAAACCAAAAAACAGCATAAAACCCAGAATTTTTATTTGTTTTGATGCTAGTTTTTGTTTCTCAAGGGAAGGTCTTGCTCTAACCTAGGTGGACATGGAATTCACTATATAATCTCAGGCTGGCCTTGAACTCATGGCCATCCTCCTACCTGTGCCTTCTGAATGCTATAACTAAAGACATGGGCCACCATGTCCAGTAAAAATCAGAATTTTAATAAAGGCCACTGTTCACATGCATTTATTTGTTGTTCCTTAGCTTCTGGATGTATATTTATGATTTCATGTTGATAGTGTATGAGACTTTTGTGGGATAATTCTGTCTTAACATTTCATAAGTTCCTCTTAAGTTTCATAATAGTTATTGACCAAGTCTAACCATTAAAACATTTCATTAAGTTCAAAATAATAACCCCAAATTTTCACTATCTCCACTATGGTGAATTCTTGTGCTTATCAATGCCACTATGTGAACAAAAGCTTTATGTGGTCTAGCGTTCTAGGGGAAGACAAGAGGGAGGAGGAAGAGTAGAGGAAGCAATAAATACTAGAAAATGAACAACTCATACATAGTCTCTTCAAGATACACCTACAATGAATTTTGCATCCTATCTTTTCTCTTTATACAGACCTGGAACCTTCAAATTTGGATTTAATTATCTCTTATTTGATATGAATTTATGCTGAAGCTACATATGCTTATGTTTTCTACTTGTCAGGGTAGACTACAGTGAGACTCTACCTCAAAAAAAAAAAAAAAAAAACAAAAACAGTCTTGTAACCACAAAATGAGAAGGAGCCCATGACTGTGTTTTCAGTGTGTAGTTGGACTCTGGAGTTTATGTTATCCATAATTTCATGATATCCTTTCTTTCCTTTTCACTGGATAATTAAACTTGTTGTCATCCTTTTCAATTTTTTAAAACTATTCAATGTCTAAAAAAAAAAAAAGAAATCAAAGTTTCCAGAAAAATGGGTTTGGCACAGTCTTCAGTTTTTCTGTGTATTACAATGGTTGGATATTGGAATAACTGTGTGTGATTCAAAGTGTCAAAGAAGGCAAAGAACTAGTTCTCAATAATGACTTCTGTGACATTTGTATAGACTAGTTAGAGATGGATTGGGTTAAATATCTGGGCCCATAAATTTGTCAAAGTTAATTAAACAAAGTGCCTTATAGCACAATTCATGGTCAGCATTTTACCATTATAGAACCTCACCTAGTGCTGAGTCATCCATGGGGATTAATCTTATGCCAATGGTCTTCATGTGTCATAGCAACAAAGTCATCAAGGAAATGAGGGACTGTTGTAAAATCATATCTTTAGTCTTTATAATAATTAGGCTGTCCAAAAGGATCACTCGATATTTTGACAAAAATTAAATTTACAGACCTCTACAAAAATTGAATTTTGTAAATACTGATCTTTACTTTTCTTTTTAGACACAATCAACAAGAGAACTGAACAACAGATAAAAAAATCTTTTTTAAGTTGCAAAATATATAAAAGTAAAAGCCAAATATTTTATGAACCATAGGTTAAATGTGTTCATCATTTCTGATAAACCAACTCAGAAGGGAGTGTGTCTTTATATCATATTCCACAGTCTTCAGTATATTGCTACCCACATTCCCTACATTCCCTGATTTTTGATTAACAAGTGAAGAAAACTATGTTGCTTAGTTTATTCTTATCTCAGTTCTCCAGAACTTAATTTATATCTTTTCTGTAGTGTTTTTCTTTAGTTTTAGTTTTGAGTTAAGATACTGATGTGTAGCCCAGGATGGCCTTAACCTCAAAATCCTCCTGCCTCAGCCCTTAAGTGATGAGATTACAAGGATTTACCACCAAACTCAGTTTATTTTTCTGAACTTAAAACCAAGGAAATATGTAATAGTACTTATTTAAGCAAGTTTTCAATCTATCACTGACAAAGACAGTTAAATAGATGACAATTTTAAGTATGTTCATTGCAAAACATTATTTTGCCCTTAGAAGTTAATAATGGATACATCAAAATTAAGTCTTTCCCTTGTTTTAATAATTGAAAAGAAAAATATAACTACTAAAACAAGTGTGATTCTCATAGACAAGGTATACTATACTCTCGGAAAGAGTCCCGTTATTTATGGGATACAAAATGGGACTATTCAGACACTTTCTGTCCAATCTTTATGCTTTGGATTATAGAATGCTAATTTATAATTTGTGAAGATGAAAATTTTATTTCACTTATTAAGTTATAAGTCTATGTGTGCCTTGCTAAAGATTTTTGTTAAATTATGACTTTATTAATGTGCTCTTCATATAAAGAAAAGAGATGCCATCTCAGAGGTAGAGCACTTCCTTGGTAGAATGTGTCTCTTTAGAAGAACTGTCAATTCAAGGGGAAGGAGAGATGTGTTACTGGGTAAGATGCTTGCTTCCCAGGCGTGAGATACTGAGTTCATATCCCTCAGCATCTAGGTAAATTGGCATGGTGGTGCACACACGTAATCCTAGCATTGGGGAGGGAGAGACAGAAGATCACAAGGGCTTTTTGAAAAATAGCTAGTTTAGTAGAATTGTAAGTTCTGGATTAATAAACTGAAGAGCATATGAGAAAGACACATCATTACCTTCTGGCTTCCACATGCATACACAAACACACACATGCAGAAACAAACATGTAACCACACATGTATGCATACATATATATTCATACATACATGCATATATAAACAAGGGACATATTTTAAATTTAAAAACACTGCATACATACAAGATAACATCAAGAATAAATGTTCATTATTTTGTAAGTCTATGCAGGTGAATTCTGGATGTCTTCCAAAAGGTGAAGAATCCATCATTGCACTTTTATTTTGCTCTGCTATAGCCACAGTAAGTCAATTCTCAGGCATTTCTGCCTTTGCCATATATTATAACCAGACAAATCTAGTTTTCATTCTTCCCACATGTTCTGCCCTCTCCCACCTCCGTTCCTTTACCGAAATTGCCCTTGACATTTGGAGCAAAATAATCCCTCCTCTTTTCTATTTCACAGTCTTGTCTTCTGCAAGCATTCAGCTGATGTTTTACTATGCAGAGAACAGTCCCTCATTAACCCAGTCCCACATGCCTTCCACTTACTTATCACAGAGAATCATCAATTCTAATTTGCATGCATAGGAATGTCTGCTGAGGAGTAATTTGCACAACCTCAAATTTGCCTATCAGAGTTTTGAGTCAATATCGTGCTATAGTAGTAGTCCACCTTTTAAATGTACAGATTTCCTATGTGTTGTTCACTTTGGATATTCTGAAATGTACCAGAATAGTAGATTCTTTTCTCCTATCCTTGTTCCAAGAAGAATAACCACAAAGCGGAGATGGTGAGAAAGATGGTCTGAGAGATGTTGGTCATAACATCCACTACATAGTCGTCTCTTCCAGATTTTCATTCCCTTATACTGATGATATAGAAATTTCTCTTAACTTTTGTGGCTAGCCACCCATTGCACACATGATACCCTCATAGAGGCTGCCAAAGCCACCAGTCAATCCTATGAAAGCATTCTGTCACTCTCCTCAAAGTCTCCTTCCCAAAGACTCTTTTTAAGGAATATCTGTACCTTTTGTCTCCTCATTCTTAAAGGACTGTGCGGCAGGATTTTATAGTTTAGGAGGAGTCCCCAGAATTTATGAATCCCAATTTTGTGTCCTGTCCTATTTTTAAACAAAGAAATGATAAAAATAGACTCAAGAAGGATAAATTATGAATTATTAAGTTTATATAGGAAGAAATCACAAATTGTGGGATTTAAGGGAAATTGGGATCTAGCAAGAAGACTTGATCAGAGTCATATTACACATGAAATGTAGGAAACATACACTCAGAGAGAAGGCACAACATAGTTTACATGGCTCATTTAAGAGAAATTGAGGTTTTCGGGGAAAGTCTGTAGCAGAGCCACATGCATATAAATAGAACCAGGAGGTTGTGGAGCTTGGAAGGAAGTTAAGCAGGCAACTGGTGGTGGCTTAAGGAATAGAAGAGGAAAAATATCAAAGCAGAGACCAAGAATTTCAGATAATAAATGAGTAGTAAAGAGAATGATAGACATGGTTGAGAAACACTACACAGGTAGCAGACACAGAGTCAGGGAAAGCACCCACATGGTAGTTCTAGAGTGTAAGGGAAATAACCGCATTGTAAATTCAGAGAACAGGAAAACCATAGATGTCATTAAAGTGAGAAGTTACCCCAAAATATGAAGCAGAGGCAAGCAGACAATTACCCCAGCCAAGAAACAGTACTCTGTTCTCCCCTCCCCACTCAGCCCAGATAGCCTCATGACTCGAGTGAGGAGAGGCAGAGAGAGACATAGAGGGAGAGAGAGAAAGAGAGAGAAGGCCAAAAAATATTAACCTATACTGATCTCACTCTCCGATGGAGATTCTGTTTGTATTTTTCAGAAGCTCCTCTAGCTATACCATTGAGTCACAGGCTGATAGCTGTCTTCCTGGCAAGAGATTCTGCCACCCCAGACCTGCAGTGGAGGATCCACATGGAACCCCGCAGGCAGTGGTGGGATAAACAAGAGAACTATAACCACAGCCAATCGATCAAACCAGAATGAACCAGCGAGACACCAACAATGTCAAGCAGAAGCACAGAAGTCCCTAAGGCCTCAACTACAAAGCAGCTTTAACTCTCACCCACCATGACTCAGGGAACTGAGCGGAAGAGGGGGCAGAAAGATTGTAAGAGACTTGATGGGGGGAGAATATCCAGAGACATTGCCCCCTCAGTAACAACATGCAAAGGGGGGTGGAACCGGGTTGACTCCTAGGCTATTCACAACCCCCTACCCCATGGACTGATCCAGACTGCCCTTCGAGGAGGATATCCAACTGATCCAGGACAGGGAAGAGGGAAATAGGGGAACTGGAGACATCAACACATTATTCCCTTATTAAGTGTATCTAATAATCGATTAAAAACAGCCTATGAGAAATGCAGCTTTTATAGTCAATTGAAAATATAATCTTTGTCAGATTCAGGCATGAAAGGGAAGACCTGATCGGTTTGTAGAATCAAAGGACAGGCTTCAGTGCAGCCCACCAGGGTAGTGGAGGCCACCTGTCTAGTTAGCTTGCTGGACTGCAGACAGCAGGGTCTCTGTAGTTGTTGTAGTGGGTCTCCATCAGATTGAGTTCCATTTATGCCAAGGTGAGGAGCATCGGCTCTCTCTGGGTTTCTTTTATTTACCCTTCAATGACTATTTCTGAAATGTGAGTGAGAAAATGGTAGGAGCTGGGAAACATGCCTTTAACATGTGTATGCATGGAATATTTTTCATTGCTGATCTATGCATCAGATGGTTTTGTCTGCAAAAGCACAGGGTTATATACACCTCCTATACTAATAGCACATTGAATATGCTACTCTGCCCTGGCTCTTGACAGACTTCTCACCTCACTACACTCTTTCTCAGTACCAAATTCCTCAACGGACATGGTGGTATTTGCTTGCCCCAACTAATTCTATCATCATCATCATCATCATCATCATCATCATCATCATCATCATCATCATCTCTTTTCTCCAGTGTATCACTAACTACCTCCAATTATATCCAGTGGCAAGACATCTATCTGCTATGGAACTGGCCAGCAACTTTCCCCTTGAAATTCAAGGACCGCCATAATCTTTTATATTTTTAATTGCTAATGCATTGTCTTCTCTTTCTAAGCCTCCTTTGCAGATGTCCTCTATTTAATATTTTAAATGTTGGCATGCTCCAGAAGCAATCTCAAATCCACTTCTCTATCCACAGTTATTCTACCGTCATCTCACGACCCATGACCACAACCTCAAGACCTCAATTTCCATTGATTTATTACCTATTTAACTTCTGGCAAGTTCAACTTCCCACTTACTCAGGATAAAACCTTGAAGACATTCTTTACACTTTTCTTTCCCTACCATCCCACATCTCAAATTCTCTCTTCAGAATTTGTCTGGATCTAAAAAAAAATCCTTCTTTTCAAAGCCACAACCTTTCACAATCTATCATCCCTCCTCCTCAAGGTCACCACAGTACTTTGTTAATGCTTAGTATTCTGATTCTGCACTAACTTTATCTTTAATCTGATCTTATATACACTTCTCATGGTTGTCTATAAGCCCGTAACATTCAGGTGCCTGGTTACCAACCAGACCTCATTTCTTTCTAATTTCACCTGGTCATCTTTATCATCTACCTCGGCCTTCACTATTCTGAATTTTGAATTGGTATATTTTCAAGTGATTTTGTAAAATCTCTTCCATCTGTCCGAAATGATTGTCTGCTGATATCTTTTAAATTATGCCCTGTATCTTCTTAAATCAGTGCTGCATTCTTAGTGCTACCATTAACAACTTAGTGAATTCATCAGTCTCTAGGCTCCCTGCTCAGCGCCCTTGCCCTTTGCTTCACCTTTTAGTAATTAACATGCAAATACTTTTGTTATTTATCATATTGTGTATGTCATTTAATATTCTGTTAAAATATTAATCCTCCAATATATGAATTGGCTGCATTTTATTTACTTATATCTTTCTGGAATGCCTATTACTATTCATTTAACAATTATTATTTGAATTATTAAGCTTAAATAGTCATAGAGGAAGGAAAGTATAATAAAATTAATGAGAGAATGAATAAACACTTCATTCATTCCCTCTGCTCTTGAACCTTGAATTTAGAAAATAAAATTAAAATGCTCTCCTTTATCAATAATTCATACACACAAATATGTACATAAGCACCCAAATTCATTCAAAGTATGGAAATTTTGAAAAAAAATGGAAAAATAAGGAAAAGGACCATTAAAAATCTCTGTTTTATAAATTAGTTTATCTGCTTGACCATTTTCATGTGTTATTATCTGATCAGTAAAAATCATTTTAGCCTAAAGTAACTAGATGTTGGCAAGGACTCACGAAACAAACAGAAGAATAAAAATTAACCTAATTTGTTGCTGTAGGCCATCAGAAATTTTGAAATGATGAATCATATTGGTTCATTTTTTCACTTAGCATGGAAAACAATCACAAAATGTGTGCTCTCATTCTAAAATTTCTAGACAAATACCTCCACCAAAAGAATGCCTTAGTTTTAACCTGACATTACATTAATTCAAGCTGTCCTTTGATCGGTGCTTCAAGTGACTAAAAGGAAACGTCTTCACATGGTAGAAGGTAAAACAATCCATTGTTTGTATTTTATTACGATATTCAACTGATAGTGCTGGGTAACTGCTTCAAAGAGATGTTTATACAAGCATGGAATATATTATAAGGTGTGGAAAGAGGTAAAGATAATCAAACAAAAAGCCTTTTGGTTCTCTCTGTCATTTCAGTAATGCAATTGCCAATGAACTTACATTTACAAAGTTTTGAAATTAGATTAATATTGAAAGTGGATTTTCACATGTCCTATTGATACTTTGGGATTCATTTTCAAAATGGTTACATTGAAATTATATGGCCCCTGTTAAAAATAATTCCTCTGGCTCTGCTTGCCAGCTTAGCATATATAACAGTTTCTACTTGCTAAATTGACAAACTGAGATGTCAAATATACACTCATAAATTCATGTAGTTATAAGCCATGAAGAGTTATTCTTTCTTTCATATAATAATGTATTTTTAATCAAAGAAAACATCAGATTTTTCATTGTTATATTGTTGGTCCATCTATAATATTGGAAGAAATATAAGGCTTTTTTGTTTGTTTTGAGTTTTTGGATTTTTTTGTTTTGTTTTTCGGGTTAGGTCTTGCTATAGTCCAGGCTGACTTGGAAATCAATGCATAGTCTCAGGATGTCCTCAAACTCATGAGGGTCCTTCTACCTCTGTCAAGCCAGATAAGTGTCTTCATGGAGATTTGTATGTATTGTTTTTTTCCAAACTTCAAAAATGGTTTAGTGAGATGTCAGCTCTTCTTAGTTATTTTACTCAACTCAGCTTCTCCCTCTTCCTCCTCCTCCTTTTCTTCCTCTTCCTTCTCCTCTTCCTATTCCTCCTCCTCCTCCTTCTATTTTTTTTTTTTTAGATAGGGTCTCACGGTAATCCAGGCTGACCTGGAATTCACTATATAGTCTCAGACTGGCTTCAAACTCACATACATCTGCCTCAGAAGTGCTGTGCTTAAAGGCATATGCCACCATGCCCTGTTAAATTTAGATTTAATTTCATCTAAATGCTCTGGTTCATCATAAAATAATGCCTACTCTCCCTCAATTATATATAACTACATAAATTCACCTAATTAGTATCAATGATTTGAAATCTGAAATATAGTCATAACTTATATTTTAATTTCTAATAATTGAATTTCATATAAGTAGTGCAAGTTATTCATTGTATTGCTAGAGAAGAAAACTCTATAAAAACATTTTTGTCAACTAAAAGTAAAAGTTGACCAAAAATTTTTTATTAATTATGTATTTATTTTCAAGCAGAGAGAGGAGATACAGAGGAATGGAGAGAGAACGAATATGGCCAGAGCCTCTAGCAGCTGTAAACAAACTCCATATGCACTTACCACTTTGTGCATTTGGCTTTACATGGGTACTGAAGATCAGACTCAGAAGGTTAGGCTTTGCAGGTAAGCACATG
Source organism: Zapus hudsonius (assembly GCA_004024765.1). Taxonomy (NCBI): domain Eukaryota; kingdom Metazoa; phylum Chordata; class Mammalia; order Rodentia; family Dipodidae; genus Zapus; species Zapus hudsonius. The sequence continues at coordinate 32,091 of PVHP010007417.1, read as the reverse complement.
AACTGCTAAGCCATCTTTCCAGCCCTGACAAAAATGTATTAAGTAAAGAATAATTCAGTCAAATAAAGGAAGGAATAAGGAATACTAAAATTCTAAAATGTAAAAAAACATTGTTTAACTATGGAAAGATCTCTTAATATGCCTGCATTATATACTAGCTAATGGTGTTAATTGGAATTCAATTCATATCTATTCACCTGGATATATACGCTCAAAAGCCAGTTATGAAAAAAAAACTAATATAGTATTAAATTATCTGGTATAGATATTTGTAAAGGAAGAAAAATCACTGAATAAAAAATACAAACAAATGTTAGTAGAAATATAAACTGGATTATTATGTAGGAATTCATGTTCTGGGTTTGTTTAAGGGAACTTCAAAAGAACGTACCCAAACTTTTGAAGGTATAATTTTATCAACTCTTGTATTTTATATTTGTCCATTTATTTAGTTTAGGCACAAGTAGCTGGTTATAGTGTAACTACTTTCTAATTCTCCAGTGTGGCTTGCCAAGTATTTTCGTTCTCTCTCTTTTCTTTCTCCCAGCCTCTCTCTCTCTGACACATACCGACAAGTAAACACACACACACACACACACACACACACACACACACACACACACACATATATATATATATATATATATATATATATAGTAGTACTATGTATATTCTATGTCTGTATTTTCATATAACTACTAAAATAATTTTTAATTGCCCTTCACTTTTATAACGCAAACTTTCTAGTAGCTGAAATTAGTGATACAAATTTTCGGCAAGCAGCAGGGATCTGGCCCACAGTCATTCAAGATAAGGCCTTCTTCCCTCATGCCCTCTGGTAGTTTTTAATGGTTCCTCCTCCTTTGCTTTTCACAGTAGGCAGAGACCAAAGAAGTTTTCTAAGATTATGATAACGGTTTAGCTCACTTCTATTCATACAATTCAAAGAAAGAGCTGAAAGCAACATTCCTAGGAAATACAGCAGGATACAATGTCATGTTAGTAAGGGAAACTAATAAACTCTAAAACTGAATTAGGTAAAACATTCAGCTTTGTGCATTTGCTGCATTCAGGTTTGTGTAATGAGCATGCACAGTGCATGTATATTTATTTTACCTTCAGAGTACTTAGTGGCTTGAAATTATATTAATGTACTCTCTTATAGTTTCTGATCTTAAATTTCTCATAGTCTCCTAACCAGTTTTGGGAGAACTATATTCTCTTCTTTTTTATTTTTTGGTTTTTCGAGGTAGGGTCTCGCTCCAGTCCAGGCTGACCTGGAATTCACTATGTAGTCTCAGGGTGGCCTTGAACTCATGGCAATCCTCCTACCTCTGCCTCCCAAGTGCTGGGATTAAAGGCGTGCACCACCACGCCCGGCCTATATTCTCTTCTTAAAGGCTTAGAAAACTTCCATTTCTTTGCTCTTTCGAGCTTGTTCAAACTGCCTACTTGTGGACATGGAGTACTTACAGTCATCTCTAAATCCAACAAGCAAAACACTAATGACCCTGAACCCTCCCATCTGCTGCCTCACTCTTCAACTTTGAAGAAAATTGTAATCATAGTGGGCCCATGAGATAAACAAAAGATAATTGCCTTCCTTAAGTAAATACATAATGAAAAGATTTCTCATGATTACCCATAATTCTCCTTTGCCATGTAGCAAAGTACAGCCTCAGGGTCCATGAATTCAAATGTGGACTTCTTTTGGAGGGCAGCATTTGCTCTACCTCTATCTCTACAAAGTGATTTTTGGATGCAAGTAACATGTGTAATATAAACTGTCCCCATCCAGATAGATGCAGTTCTTCCCATTTTGGTCTTAAAGTAGTTTATACAAATAAGTTTTAAAAATTAGTGTATTCTGTTTTGTCTTTGGCCAACAAAAATGCCTGAAATAATTATGATCATCAAAAATTTGTGTGGGTGGGGTGAATGGGTGGTGGATGTAATTGTGTATTGGTGCTTGCAGTTCATGACAATGAGTATGGAGGCCAGAAGAGGTCATCAAGGGTGTTCCCTTTATCACTTGTCTGTCGTGTTTCCTTAAGACAGGGTCTGTCCCTGAACCTGGAACTCATGCCGATTTTCTTGTTATACTTGCTGACCAGCAAACATCAGCATCCTTTCTGTCTCTACTCCTCTGAGTTATATAACTGAGTTATATAACTCTGAGTGAGTTAGATGTAGGTGTGCTATGCCTGACATTTTATGTGAAGGCTGGCAATCAATCTCCAATTGTCATGCTTACACAGCAAGAGTTCTTACCCACAGAGCCATCTCTCCAGCTGTGAACACAAAAGCTTTGAAGCCAAAAGGAAAATCAGGCCCATGTGTCATATATTCATTTTTTCCCTATACATTTTAGTTTTATTGCATATATACCAGTGTTACAAGTATAAATTTATGAATTTATAAATTCTAAATCCTGGAAGGCAACAGAAACTTGTTACCTAATAGGGACTGAATGACATAATTTAGCCTTTGGAAAAATAAAAACTGAAATAACAAAAAACAATAGTGCTAATTATTAAACTAAAGACATATAATTTCAGGATATAAAAAATAAAATAAATCTAAGATACCCAAATAGCTCAAAGCAGAAATCCAGAGACTCTTAAGATCTCAATATAAAGTAGACTTAAATTGCACCAACATGGCTCAGGAACTTTGTGGAAGAGGGGAAGTAAGATTGTAAGAGCCATGGTGGAGGAGAATATCCAGAGACACTGTCCCCCTTAACAGCAACACACAAAGAAAAAAACTTGCTATGGTTTATACAATTCATAACCCCCTACCCATGGACTATTTCAGCAAGCCCACTGAGGAGGACCCTCATCCAGTTGGGGACAGGGAAGAGGGTAATGGGTGTATCATCATAAGACTTGCTTATAGAATGCATCTAATTATCAACAATAAAAATGTTTAAAAAATAAAAGTCAAACCGGGCGTGGTGGCGCACGCCTTTATTCCCAGCACTCGGGAGGCAGAGGTAGGAAGATTGCCATGAGTTCAAGGCCACCCTGAGACTACATAATGAATTCCATGTCAGCGTGGGCTAGAGCGAGACCCTACCTCTAAAAACAAACAAACAAAAATAATAATAATAAAAGTCAAGAAAAAGGAAACATAAAATAAATCACTGTGAATAAAAATTCTATAAATGGAGGGAGATAAATGGTTGAGTTGTGATCTCCACTGATACCTCCAATAAAGTTCAGATGAAAGGAAATTAATTAATCCAGGGACAATAAATATCTTTTATGTTAATGACATCTACTAATTACATTTAAAATCTTTGAAAAGGGATCTATCAGGGATAGTACTATTACTTTTCAGCTGTGAGGTCAGTTACACTCACCGTGGTTCACATCAGTGTTCTATTCTTCATTTTCATGAGGAGCATTACAGTTGCCAATTTCTTTCATACTCCTGTTATTTTTAGCTCCTTCAGTTCATTTGGAATGAAACTGTGGGAGCATCATTTTTACAATACAGTTTATACTATGTCCTCAATGTCATAAAGTAATTCATATTCATATTCCATTATATTTGTGGCTCTGGGCATTCTCAAATACAAGATAAACTTTTCAATTTAGTATTAGGAAATAAAACCTCAAATTGAACTTGCTAAAATTCATCTCCAAAAGCATGGGAGGTGTATGAAGCCTCATTCTGAAGGAAAAACAAGCCGGCCTCACGGTTTTAACCTGCTTGTTGAAGAGATCCCGCTGCACTCAATAACAAACATTGTATAAGCCATCTGAAACTGAGCCTGTGGCTATGACTTTTGTAGATACTGTTCACCTGGGATAATGAGAGGAAAACTGACAACAGTTACACTTTTGTTTAGCCTAGGCTACATGAGCCATGATACATCCCCTGTTGCTATGGAATAATTTCACCCATTTTCAAGTTCTTAGGTTTGAATCAGGAAGTCAGTTATTATACCCTGGATGGTGAAGAAGGCAGCACAGATATATAACAAGAAAGTATGATAAAAGACCTAACACACAAGACATTCATAATGAACAATGGACTGGCAAAAATAAAGATTGCAAAGTAGGAGATGAAACCCATAGAACAGACACACACACACACACACACACACACACACACACACACACACACATTAGTGTTTGGAACATAACTTAGACAGCAACTAAGCTATACAGATCATGAAAATGACTTTAATGCAAGATACATTACACTTATAAAAAACAGAGAAATAAAAATAAACGGCTGGGGATGTAACATTATTAGTTGATTGCCTGCCTGGCATGGACAAGCCTCGGGTGTCATCCTCAGCACTGTAGAAGTCAGGGATAGTGGTGCAAGACTGTAATCTAATCCCTAGAGAGATGGACATAAGAGTATCAGAAGTTCAAGGACAGCCTCAGTGGTATTGAGAGTTTAAGGCCAGACTTGTATACATGAAATCCTGACTCCAAAAAAGAAAACAAAACAAAAAAAAGAGTTTACATATATATAATATATATATATATATACTTTTTTATATATATATATTATATATATATATAAACTCTTTTTTTGTTTTGTTTTCTTTATACACACACACACACACACACACACACACACACACACACACACATATATATATATATATATATATATATATATATATATATATATATATGTATATATAATTGTGGGACCCTGCTAAGAGGCACGGAGGATATAGAGTCAAATGAAGTAGAGACCAGATTGAAACCCCGATAATCTCTGAAGCTGAAGCTTATCTGAGCTGAGTTTGTATGAGATTGGCAGGTGTTTCCCGAAGTCTCCTTCTTAATCCTAAAACTCCAGCCCTCCAGGCAGGCCACAGCGAGCCTTGAGATAAGCGGGTAATTCAAGGTCTAAACTCACTCCAGCTGTAATAACAAACCTGGACAATAAGGTTACAGTTCCTCTGCAGCCATCACCATTCTATACATGTCTAGAGTCATGTAGAAAGCCCCCCTCCCAATTTATCTATGAAAACTAGGCATCCACAGGCTACTGGCCCCTGCCAATCCATTCATGAGACATCCACAGACTACACTGCCCCTACCAATCCCCTTGCTGCCTATGTCCCTGCCTCTGCCTTTTCCTCTATATAAACAACTTTTATCTATACAATAAATGAGACCTGTCCACTGGCACGTTCTCCCGGGGTGGCTATGCCCATCGGCCTACTGCTATCTCAAGACTCTGTCCACCCAGCTCCATGGATGAACTGGAGTGTTAGTGTACAATGACCCCCTAAGTAATCCATGGACCGCAGCCTCAGTTGAATGGAGAGTTTAAGGCCAGACTTAGATACATGAAATTCTGACTCCAAAAACAAAACAAAACAAAAAAAGAAGGAGAAAGATATCTATCTATCTATCTATCTATCTATCTATCTATCTATCTATGTCAAATCATGATAAAAATGGTGCAATTTTATAAAGGGTTGTGATGGTTAAATTTTGTTGTCAATAAAAGCTCTTTACTAATCCATGAGGTTGCTTACAGGAAGGATTAACTAAAGGAGGAAGTCCCACCTCCAGAGTGAGCCCTTCCTCCAGAGTGGTTGGCTATCTCAGTAGGATTTAAGAAAGCTAGAGGAGAAGGAAATCTCTTGCTTCCTTCCCCTCACATGTTTGCTAGGGTGTATGGTGTTGGTGACGGCCTCTCTTTGTCTCTCTTTCTCTCTCTTTCCTTGGACCTGTGAAAGAGAGCCAGCCTCTTTTGCCATTATGGAACTTCCCCTGGATCTGTAACTTCAATACAATACATAATATGAGATTACATAGAGAATTCCAGGTCAGACTGGGTTAGAATGATACCCCCATCTCAAAATACACACACACACACACACACACACACACACACACACACACACACACACACACAAATAAATAACATCAAAAAAAATACATCACAAAAAAATATCTTTGAAACCCAGTAGTCTTTTGTGTGGTATATTTTACAATTATTTATGTTTTTTGAACAAAATACAACAAAAATAGAAAGGATATATTTGCATATATTCATGTATATATTTGTTTACTACATTTTTATATAAATCACTATCATATGTGATATGTAAATTTGCAATTGTAAAATAGAAACTGATACAAAGTTTTTTTAGGGACTGAAACAATCCCTTCAGTGGCAGTCAATAAAAGAAAAAGAATAGTTACATTTGAAATAAAGATTTAAAAACAAATTTAACTCTCTGCTCAGGAGACATCTTCCATTGACATTGATTGCACCATTCTTTAATGCTCAAAATAAGGCTTGTAATAAAATGTGAGTGCAATTACTTTAGTTATTTAGTAGTCATTTAATCTAATTGTTAAGGCAAAGGTTCAAAGTGATGTATGCAGACTTCTAATGCAGGTACCTGCAATTCCTCTTGTTGGATACCATGTCCTTAAAATAACTACTACAATTTCCTTAATGCATGGGTACTTTGTTTCTATAATGAATGTGATAAATAAAAACATGTTCAATTTATATACCCATCCTCAATTATATTAAGTCATGGACACTAATGGTTATATTTTTAACAACAACATTTTTTGGAAGAAAAGTGTTTATTATTTTGCACCTGAAATACTTTGGATAAAAAAAAAAACAAAAAGACTGTCTTTGCTAGAAAGAGAAATTTATGAAAAATCATGTGGAAAGAAAATTATGACAACATAAAGTAACTTTGAGGAAATGTGCTCTGTAGTATTATACAAGAAATTTCACTAAAATCAAAGAAAATCAAAGCATGTGTTTTCCTTCTGACTATGCCTTTTCTATAAATGTAAAATAACATGATTTGGTTGTAAGAACAAACAGTCATCAAACATATAGATTGATAAAGATCTCTATATTTCTCATTCACAGCATTTACTCTTGATATCTACTAATTTTCTTCAATTCTTAATTTTTTTCAAAAGATCTGTGATATATTAGCTTTTACAAACATACAGTTCCTCTCAAAGCTGGTAGCTAAGTAAAATGTCTAGCAAGTAATCCCTTTATAATGGTGTGTGGAAGCAAAACTTTTCACTGAGTCAATAGAAAATGGTTTTTAATAATCTTTCTTGTGATTCAGCATCTATTTTTTTAGGATGCATAAAATTTCAATTTGAATGGTAACATTATTTGTCAACTATTATTCCAGATTCTTTTGCTTTCATTTGAAGGACTATCGTACCAAATGCAAATAAAGAATAGAACTTCACATAATGATTTGATTATAGCTTGTTAAGAATAGACTTGGTTTTCACTCATCATTCTCTCTTCAATTTTTTCACTGAGCTGAGCTCTTTTAGAAATTTTGTTGAGTGGGAAGATGTGAGCTTATGTAAACATGCATTGAGCAGCTGAACTGCAATGTTTATGGCCCCAAACAGGAGATGACTCATTGGCACCAGTACAATGCACAGACATTTTCATGCTTGGCTTGTAATTGCAATATTGTATTTGAGGGAAAATGTGTTTGATAAAGAGTGAAAACAACTCTACAGTTGCTCAGCATGATAGCTCTGGTTAAGTTAACCAAATCAATTTTGCATCTATGGATTTATAGTTCAAGAAATTTATGGAACATTACATACAAAGCAGGCTGAAATGCTGTGATGGAATAAGATTAGATAAAATTAATTCTAACTTACCTAATTGAGTATAAATATAACAAGACTTATAAAATTGTGTATATACAGAGTTTTACTTTTGTGAGGATACTACTAAATTAACTTGATTTACATTTCATTGTCTTTTTGTAAAAATATACTATAATTTCAATGTAATATTTATATCTACGTTTCAAAATATTTGGTTTAACTCAAAACATAATACGTTAAACAACTCAGTTTTCTAAAAGATTCTCTTAAATTTGCTCAACCAAATATCAATCCCAAGTAACTCAAAATGACTTAATTGATTGATTATTTAACATATGATATATTAAGTATATCTTTGAAAAAAATGAGCTAATAGATTTATTTTCTGTAAGTTTCTGCATCACCATTTCATTGCTGCAGTTGATAACTTGTTTGGTGTTGTTCTAACAATAGAAACAGCAAGCTTTCCAGCTCTTTAGACCTCTGACCTGAACATGAAATCACTTTCAAATTATAACTGGAAAGATCTGGAATAAGTTTGGAATCCACTTTTAGAACAAGATTTTCTTAAAACATTAGCATGACTACAAATTCATTAATTTTCTTAAGACATAAAATTTACAGTCAATTAATCTACCTAGAATCTGAAAGAAAGAAAATCTTTGAACAAATGATCTATGGTCATCTGAAAGCCACAAAACCCGGTCAAAAGATTCTGATGGAAAATTAATATGTTTTCTCTAAGTATTATTGCATGCAGTCTAGGAAAGTTGAAGTGTCAACTAAGCAGAGACAAACCGAGATTTGCTGTATGTGTCTGGAACCTAGCAGATGCTCAAGTGACATCCAGAGTGAGGCCCACTGGAGAATGGGGCAGTAGGCCAACAGTCTCAATACAGTGACACCAGAATCAGTGACTAAATGTAATAAGCATGCAGTGGTCAGATCCTAGAGTAGTGGAAGAAGTAAAAAATGTTAAAATAATAAAGCTATACTAGATGAGAGAGAGAGAGAGAGAGAGAGAGAGAGAGAGAGAGAGAGAGAGAGAGATTGTGTGTATAGTGGGGTGCCGCTGGACTCTGGAGACATTAAGGAGATTGAATAAAGAAGAATGGATCCCTGAATTTGAAGACTGAATGCTAGAAATTACTCAGTTTAAACAGTAAACAGAGGAAAAATCTAACAAAGATGAACGCCTCAAAGACCTGTGTGGTCCTGTAGCATTTCCTTATTATCATCAGAACCTAAGAACAGGAAAAAGGGATCAGGTGAAAATAGGTAAATGCATAAATAAATAATGTCCAGGAAAGTTTATTAATGGAAAATATATAGAAAAATGCAATAAGAAAATCAGGCTGATTAGAGCTCAAAGTGAGGAGGTCATATGAACTGAATGCTAAAAGTCATTAGACTCACATCAGTGACAAAGAAACGAAGAATATGCCTAAAACACAGGGGAAAACTACTGAAACAAGAGCAGACTTCTCTTCAGAAACCATGGCGACAAGAAGCGAATGGTATAATTCTCTTCTAGTTCTACAGAAATAAAAATGTCAATTCAGAATTTCAAATCAGATCCTAAAACATCCTTCAGAAATGAAGAGAAATTTAAGACTACCTTAAAAGAAGGTAAATTGAGAGATTTTGCTAACTTCTGACCAATTCAAAGATAAATATCATAAATTATAACTGATATAAATGATTAAATTCATCGACAATATCATAATAAAACCTCACAGAATAATTCTGGTCCATACACATAAAAGAGAATAAATTAGATTTATAAAAAAAAAAAGCCATAAACCGGGCGTGGTGGCGCACGCCTTTAATCCCAGCACTCGGGAGGCACAGGTAGGAGGATTGCCCTGAGTTCAAGGCCACCCTGAGACACATAGTGAATTCCAGGTCAGTCTGGACTAGAGCGAGACCCTACCTCAAAAAAACGAAAAAAAAAAGCCACATTAAAATTGTATTAAAATTTCTTATAAATGTTATAATCTGTTATCAAAAAGTTTAAGAAGTATAATAGTTATATTGCAATGAAGGATCTCCTTCTAAATATTTAGTTTCAAATTTGATGCCCCGTCCTCTTGAGTGTGGACATAACAATTCTGTGAAAAAAGTGTAAAAAAGGAAAATTAGTAACTTTACAATAGGGAAACTTATCAAAGCCTACATTGAGTCACCAGTGTCATACTAGTTTTCAGAATGTATGAATTTTTAATCCCAAATATGTCAGTCATAGTAACTTTTAACTCCCTAAAACATGGTTAGCTCGTATAATTACATCATTGTAATGAATGAAAAGAAAACTGGCTCATATTACATGCCCTGTTTTGTCATTATGAAAAATATCATATGTCAATTAGACCTCATGAGAACATCCTATAACTCTTTGATGGAAAACTTGATGCAATAGTTAACGTCTATGATACAAATGAGAATCATGAGAAGTCTTGCTTTGCAGAGAAACAAAACCAGAGATAGAGCACCACATGACTTTTTCTTGTATCACAGTGAGTTCCTAGAAATCTGATCTTAGGAAATATTGAAGAATTTGGGCCTATCCTGTGTAATAGCATGACAATCTATTTTACTCCTTATCTAAGCTCCTAACTTTAGAGAGTAATATGTTTACCTTCAAACTAGTAAGATACTATTTCCATATAAAAAGGCAGTTCTTTTTCTGTGTTTTTGAATATGATTTGTTTTGCTGGTCCATTTCGTCTTTCCAAATACTGCCCCCTCCCAATTTGCAAATGTATATACTAAGTAGAAAGAACATGATTCTCAAGTCTGGCTTGTTGCATTTAATATGGTGATATTCACTTCCATCCAATTTCCTGAAATGACAGCTAAATAAAAACCCATTGTGCACCACTTTTTCTTTATTCATTCTCCTGTTGATGGACAACTAGTCAGGTTTCACATGTGGTACTTGCTAATAGAGCCACAAATGTTATAGACATACATGTGTATCTGTGATGGATTCACATTCCTTTGGTTTCATATCAAAGGGTGGGATAGCTGGACAATATGATAGTTCTATTTTAATTATTTTGAATAACTTCCATGGTGGTTTCCTCCATATTGCCAGCAGTGTTGTATAAGCGGCTCCTTTCCCTGCTTTCTCAGCACCTATGTTAAACTCAGCACAAAAGTTAAACTATTACAAAGTTAGTAGTGAGCTGGTGAGATACTTGCAAGCATGACGACCTGAGTTTCAATTTCAGAACCTAAGTTAAAATACCAACATGGTGGTGTGCATTTTAACCTCAGGTCTATGGATATAGAGACAGGTGGATGTGCAGAGCTCAAAGCACCCTTAATCTATTCTAACAGGTGAGGCTGAGCTCTACAACAAGGAGACACCTAGTCTCAAGAAAGATGGAGTTTGGGCATGGTGGCCCACACCATTAATCCCAGCACTCAAGAGGCAGAGGTAGGGGGAATACTGTGAGTTCGAGATCACACTGAGGCTACAAGTGGATTCTGGATCAGCAGGGGCAAGAGCAAAACCCTACCTGGAAAAAAAAACTACAAACAAAAAATAAAAAAGAAAGAATGAGGTAGAGGAAGTGACACCTGAGGTATATACCTTTGGACGTTACATGCATATGGGCAAACATTCATGCACACATGCAATATGTGTGTGTGTACATCAAGGAGTTTTAATATACTCTTCATCTAAGGTGTTATAGAAAATATCTCTGAAAATGTCTAGTTTTCAACTTAAAAAGAAAATCATATGCTTTACTTCTGAATGTTCGTAGTGAAGCAAATAAGAATAGAAGTGAACCAGCAGTGAAAGCAATCAGAAAATGAAGACATAAGGAGTGGAGTGTGTGTTCATTAAAAAAAAAATCACCCAGTAGGATGTTATTTCAAAGTAATGCTGAGACGTGAAATAATTGATACAGAATATCTATAATTGAAAGGCATAGAACCAAAAAATAAAACTCTGTGAGTGCTAACAGTTTTTGGCTATGAAAATGGAGAACAGAGCAGGAGCACTGAGAGAAGCTCTGTGTGATGAGATGATGTGCACTATTTTATTATTTTACTTATTACAATAAAATAGAAGTGAAATAGTACTCTTTTTGTTTTATTGGTCTAAAGTTTGTAAGATTTATGAATTCACCCTATGTTTTCTAGTAGAGTATTTCTAGAAGAGTATTTCATCTCCATAAATATTGCAAAGAAAGTAAAGAAAGAATAATCTATAAATGTGATAAGAAATAAAAATGAAATAACTATCATAGACCAATAAAAAGAAGGAGAGAAGTTCAAGAAATATCTGTTTAAAACAGAATATGCAAGGTAAGTCATGCCATGGTTAAAATAAAAAAGTGAAAGGAAAATAAGGGGTAGTTTTCTAATCTCTAAGGATAGAAAGTTGTCCTGTGCAATAGAATTAATTGCTAGTACCAGTCAGAAAGCCAATACATATGGTGTGAACTTTACCAAGGAGGGATCAACAACACATACTTTCCAAGTTGTAAATGTATCACATTCTTGGATGTTTCAGTGTGGAATTTGAAGAAAATGGAGGTGAATGTAAATGTATTGAAGGAATAGACTAAGAGAACACGTTTCTTACTTTGATTCAGTAATGACAAGTTTAAAAGTGGAGTGTTCATAGGTTTCTGGCTTTTGTAATGTGTAGAGGAGGATGTAACTACTCACAGTGCTGGGAAAGAATTGAAAGATGTTACCCAAGGAAAGAATTGAGATTATAAACAAGTCAAAAAATAGCAAGCCAGGAGCTGGAAAGATTGCTCAGTGGTTAAGACACTTGCCTGCAAAATCTAACTACTGCTGCTTGATTCCCCAGTATCCACATAAAGCCAGATGCATTAAAGGGGCCCATGCATCCGGAGTTAGTTTGCAGGGGCCAGAAGCCCTGACTGCATGATCAATTTCAAAGCAATTCAGCATAGCCTACAGAACTTCCACAGGGAGCTGTGTTCTAGACAGTTTCTGTGAATATCACAACCTCAGAAAATGTTCTCTGTTCGCATTTATTCTTCCTCTTTCCACTGATAGATTTTTTTAAAAGATGAGTAAGCATTCTTCATTGGAAAAGAGTGCAGAGGTTCTTTTTGGTATTTTTTTGAAATGATGGGGATGGACAAGATCCTTATTTAGTTTTAGAAGTAAGTTTAAATGTTTTACTCTAAGGAAATGAAATTAATCTTCCTGAAGATCCTGTTAGAACTAGAAATTCTTTTCACTCCAATTATGTAAAATTGGATGAAGCGTCATGGAACTAAAAAGAACATAAATTTAGATGTCTTTAAACCATAAGTAAAACTACCGTAGTGCTGAGACTCATAAAACTGGCAGTAATGCATATAAATTTCACAAGGTTAGTAGGAACAAATCATGGGAAATGAAATGATTGAATTAAGCAGTAATTCTGTCTATAGGTACTTTGCATTTTATAGTTTATTTAGTATGAAAGACAAAAAATAAAGATATGCTTTTCTAGCTATTAAACTTTTTTTTCAGGAAAACAATTTATATTCCTCTCTTCTGGTCTTAAAAGGATAATAAGTAATAAAATAACAGACTCATAAATAAGGCCAAGGTGCAACCAATGATAGTGGCCATTTACATGAAATTCATAGGAAATTTATAAGACAAAATACAACTGAGTTCTCCCCTTTGCAATGGAGTCTGTCTCTCACTTCCCATGTCCACAGATGCACATAAAAAACTGAGGCCTTCAGTGACACACAATTTTTCTCTCTCTCTCACTTTTCATTGAATATCCTAACAAAACAAAATAGGTAAAATAAAATTCTATTACATACATACATTCTTTAGTGTCTCTTTTCTGTGTGTACCAGAACTTCCCCAGCTCACATTTCTATGCAAGATAAGTCAACTTAGAAATTCAACTCATCAACAAGTTACCTTTAGAAAGAACCTGGTCAAGGAGTTGCATGTTTCTTTTTCAGTCCCATGAAGATTTAGAGGAGAGAAAATATAGTGAAGCAGCAAGCTAAGTTTATGTAAGCAAAGGTTAAAGAATATCAAAAGCCCCCTGAGAGGATGGTCTGAGGCTCAGAGCTGGGAGTCTGCAGGGTGGGCTGTCTTAGCATTTTTATGGAGGGCCAGGATGGTCCCTTCCTCTAGTTTGTTCTTTTGTCTTTTTTGGTACTTCAGTTGGTTTCCCACAGTCATTGTTTCCTCTGTTTCTGTTCAGAGGCCTGGGGATCAGATTCCTAGGAGTGTGGCAGGAAGGGGACAGAGTTCCTTTGTGCTTCTTGACTACAAGACCCTTTATATTCACTGACTGGCTAGTTCCTCTAACTGTCCCTCAGGGATGACATCACCTTGATATTGAATACATTGGTGAAGTAGGAGCTAACTGTCCAGCAGAGCCAATTATGCAAAACCTAAACAGTTCATAGAAGAGAGACAGACACACAGACAGAGAATGGGGATGCCAAGTCTTCCAGCCATTTCAAACTGAGGATGCATGCACCACTTTGTGCATCTGGCTTTATGTGGGTACTTGGGAATTGAACCCTGGTCAGTAGGCCTTGTAGGCATGTGCCTTGACTGCTGCACCACCTCTCCAGGAATTAATCATGTACTTTCAGAAAATATATTGCAGTTATGCTAGCATTTCTCATCATAGAGTAGGGAATGTATCTCTAGGCTTAAAATCAGGTATTTTTTAACTCTTAAACAATTCGTGAATTTTATATATATTTAAATGTCATCATGCTATATCGGATTTCTCTCACAAAGGAAAAGCTTTTGCTTGTTTCATCGATAATCTTTTTGAGAAATAGCTTCATGGTCCCTGTCATCTTCCCCCTTTCTTCCTACTTCCTCTGTCTCTTCTTCCCTTCTTCTCCTCTACCCTCTTCCTTCCTCCTCTGTCCTCCTCCTCCTCTTCACACTCCTATCTCCCTCTTCCTGTTCTGTCTCCTTCTTTTAAATAAATTGTTAATTATTAGTGAGAGAGAGAAAGAAAATGCAAGTGAGAAAGAGAGAGAGAGAGAATGGAATGTGTGTGAGCACTGCAAATGAACTCCAGGCACATGCACCTCTTTGTATGTGGGAACTGGGGACTTGAACTGGAGTCATCAGGCTTTGCAAGCAACGGCCTTTAACTGCTGAGCCATCTCTACAGCTCCTTCCCTTCTCTCCTGCTCTCCTCCCTCCTACCATCTTTGATGGGAATCAAACACATGGCTATAAGCATTCTCAGAAAGCTTTATATCCCTGAAAACACCAAAAAGTCTGATCATTAAAACAAATAAACAACAACAAAAAAACACAGTAAAATAGCCTACTTGATTTCCATAGTTACCTCTTAGCACACAACTTAACATATTTCTGCCTTGGGTTCTCCTGAGGTTAACATAAACATTACTTTATAGCTGTCCTCCCAGTTCTGGCTGTGAGAACCTCCCTGCTTAGCACCAATAGGTGCCATATTGCCACTGAAACGAGATTGTCAATTCTATGGTCTGATGAGCATTTTCTTCATGATGCAGAAAGTATAATTATTTGAAAAATCAAATAATTACAAATTGTCTACAAACAATTGTCAGATTTCTTTCTAATGCCTTCTACAAATGACTTATTGAATTTTTCCAATAATAACTTTTAAATGTTTAATGTTAACTATACTGTTTCTTCCAAGTTAAAGAAACATGTTAATGTATTGCATCCTACTTACAAACATACTTAAGGAAAACATTCATCAACATCTGAAACACAGCATCACCTTAGGAGAATTCCGCCTCTCTACACCCACTCAGCAATCCTCCAGTCTTCACCTTCCTAGTTCTAGGACTTTAGGAACATGGAGTCATGATTGCCACCTTTTTTACAGGGTCATAGTGGCCTGAACTTGGGTGGTTATGATTGTTCAGAAGCACTTTACCCACTGAGACAGGTCTCCTACGAGTGTTAACAAGGCTTTCTATAAAAACAGAAAATTGAAATTTAATATCCTTGGCTTTCTGAAAAGTACAAACAAACAAAATGTAAATGAATTAAATTAAGTAACACTTAGTTTATTGCCCTTGTAACGAATTGTTCCTGGTGTGTTTGACTCCTGATAACACCAAAATGTCTGATCATAAAAACAACATAACAGTAAAATAACCAACTGGATTTCTTCAGTCTAATCTTAGCACACTAATCAACTCATTTCTGCCCTGGGTTCCTGCATAGGTGAAGATAAATATTACTTTAGAGCTGTCCTCTGAGCTCTGGCACGTCGCTGCTATCCCAGTGTGCTGGCTTCTCTGGCTGCTCTTGAATGCCAAAGGCTGCAGGACGTTTGCACATCCAGGGATGATAACAGGTATAAAGGCTTTGGATCACACTAATTCTGCTAACCTCTCCTAATCTATATTTAAACCTGTCATCTGGTCCTGCTTTTTCATAGTTGCTGCTGTTGCTGCTGGAGCAAAATGAAAGAGAAAATGTCTTCCATGATTCTCTGACTGATCCGTACTATGGATTTGACTAGTATATCACTGTTTCCTCTCTTCCAAGAGAATGTATCCTGACCACAGTGGCTTCACACACATTTGGGACAAAGAAAGATTATTAGGTAGCCATACTGATGATGCTCCTTCAATAGATAGCAAAAGGGCTGGAGACAATGTTCAGCTATTATTGACAGTGCTTGCTTTTAAAGCCTGCCCGTCCAGGTTTGATTTCCCAGTACCCGTATAAAGGCAGGTTCAAGAAATGTACATGTCTCTGGTGTTTGTTTGTAGTGACAAGAGTACCTGGTCAAGGCATTGTCGCTTCTCTGCTACACACACAGGAAAATAAACAAAAATATAGTATTTGAGAAAAAGAGATAGAAACTCGTAGGGAGCATTTGACTAATTTGTCTGCATGTATGCATTTCTTTCTACTAAATTTTATGAACAATGAAGCCTAGATTTCTCATAAAGGCAATCTACCTCCTAGGGGGTATCTGGCCATTTTAACAGAAACTGAAATGTTCATTTCTACCTTTTCAGTATTTTCATGTCTCATCATTACTCAGAAGAGTTCACTCAATTTCCATTCTTGTGCTGAACTGAACCTTTTCCCAGTTTGTCTGATGTACTCATTCTTCATTCTATTATCACATAATTATAAAAGGTGTCTTTAGTTAGTCACTCATTTTAAAAGTACACTATAAGGTAGAAAGAAGGGGCAAGTTATTGAACAGTCACAAACAAGGTGGCTGAAATGTGTTTGTGTCTCTCAAGCTGTGGGCCTCGAAACGGTGATTGGGGTAGTTGGATATTTATGTGAAACAATTCTCACAGTTGAAGGACCAAACTTGGCTCCACCTCACTAACTTGCAGTGCAATTCAATGAGATAAATGACTTAAAGAGGGACTGTTAAACAACAAAAATCATAACGGAAAAAAAACACTATAGGACTTAAGGGTTTGAAAATTTCTGTTTGTGCAGATGGCAAAAACCTTAAAGCTTTGTTTGATTGTTAATTTCTAGCTGGAAAATGGACAGGATTTAGAATCACCATAGAAACAAACTTGTTCACATGGCTGTGAGAGTTTTTCAAGATTAAGACCCAGCCTAACTCTAGATGGGACCATCCCAAGAGCTGGATTCTGGGACTGAAGACAGGAGATTATTCCCTGACCACCCAGCATTCAGCATTCTCTACTTCTTCCCTGCTGTTTTGATGATATGTCACCAGCTTCCAACTCTTGTGGTGCTTGCCTTGTCATGATGACCTTTCCTTTGAAACTATCAGTTATAAATAAACCATTTTTTTCTTGAACTGCTTCTGGTTAGGATATTTTTCCAACAACAAGCAAACAACCGATCCATCGTGTCTGGAAAGAACTCCGTATTGCTGTAGCCAAATCTATTTTAGAGAAGTCCTATAAATATGGGCCATGAACTTATCTAGTTCTGAGGAAACATAGTGATCTGACTGAAGGCAACAGAGAGTCATACAATGAAAGAAAGATATTTGACTTCTTGGCTTTTTACAGAGAGACCATAGAGATTTATAGCTAGGGTAATATGCTATTCCTACAGACAAGGTTTGAATGATCCTGCGGTTGACTCAGAGATCAACTGCACTATGTCTTTGGTTCAAGAGTGGGTCCGGGGCTGGGAAGATGGCTCACAGGTTAAAAGCACTTGCTTGAAAAGTCTGTCATCCTGGGTTCCAATGCCCAGATTCAACCCGAAGCTATGTGTACAAAATGGTACATGAATCTGGAGTGTGTTGGCATTGGCAGAGGCACTAGCATGCCCACTCACTTTCTTGCTTCTCTCTCTCCCCCTCTTTCCTCCCTCCCTCCCTCTCTTACTCTCTCTTTCCCTTTCAAATAAATTAAATTTAATTTTAAACGAGTGTGTATGTTATCTTGCTTCCCATAGGCCAGAAAGTCTCTGTCCTCTGTTGATGGATGGATCATAAAAACCCAGAGCCAATGCCATAGTCCTGAAGGAAAGAGGCTGCTTTGTAGAGCTGTATCATTCCAACACGTCCCTAAATGGATTGTCATGTTGCCTCAGATCTCTGGAATGTATGAGCATCCTGTCATGACATGGGTATGCGTGTGTGTGTGTGTTTGGTATCTATGTATATTCATACGCATGTGAGTGCATTATTTGACTACACAAGTATGTGTGTCATTGTGTTAGTGTGGAGGCCAATGAGTTATGTTGGGTGCCTTCCTAGATTTCTCTCCAATGAGGTAAATCTCTCACTTGAAACAAGAACTTTGCAATTCAGAGTTGACTCAAGGAGCCTTTTTCTCCACCTTCTGAGCCTGGAGTTACAAACAGGAGACATCACACCTCAGCATTTACCTTTGTGCTGGGGATATGAACTCAGTTCCAACACCTGTGCTGCAAGATCTTCTTCAACTGACCCACATCCCCAGCCTCATATGTCTCCTTTTATGCTTTACCTGTGCAGGATTTGAAACATTCACATTCATCACTTCACTCTGGCATTCACAATACATACACATAGGTACATGCCATCTAATAATTTGGTCAACTAAATGCACCTAAGTAATTTATGATCTTAGTTAATATTTTGCTATCAATACTAAAACACTCTTAATTTGGAAGCAGCAAAAGTCACGAATGATACTCTTAATCAATAAACTATTATGTGTAATGTATAAATGTAATCGGAATCATTAAATTCATTACTTTTACATGGGCCCTCAAGAGATATAAACATATATTGAAAAACAGCACCACTCTCCACAAAATTTCAGCTGGATTCACAATGATGAAAGAAGAGAACTTTATCCATCAGTTCCTGTCATATTTACAATATGACACATCGTAAGAGTCACAGAGGCCCTTGAATGAAATGATCTCACACACACACACACACACACACACACACACACACACACACACACACACACACACCCTTCATTATCTTAGCTCTTTGGAGAATAGAACCTACATGAGACATATATATATATATATTTATGAAGATATTTGTTTTGAGTATTAGTTCATGTAGTGTTGGAGGATCTATAATACAAAGTCTAACAGGAGGCTTGAAGGATGCAGATGAAGAAACAGGCAGTTTGACTCCATACCCTATCTTCTGAAGACTTCAGAGAAATCCTCTTTTATAGACAAATGAGCACTGTAGTCAACATACTGGAGAATTTCCTTTTGCTACTGAGAATCAGCCTTTCATCCAGTCGTGCCTGCCGTTGCTATGAGGAGAATCAAGAACCTGGTCAGGAAAGCATGGCAGGAGAAAGCAACCAGAAGCACTTCATCACATTGCTAGGGAGGAAGTCTAAATGGGAGTGATCAATTCAATTGTGAGAATTCTATCAAAGTTTTAAACCACTGCATACCAGCCTTGCTGGAATAGTGCCAGTCTCCAGCAATAAATACATTTCACTATTTTTTTTCAGAGATAGAGACTCACTCTATCATTGGCTAACTTGGAAATCACTTTGTAGTCTCAGTGTGGCTTCAAACCCATAGCAATCCTCCTATGTCTGCCGTTCTCTCCTGGGATTACAGGTGTGACCTACCACACCTGGCTACATTTCTTTAGTCTTACATATGCTGTCTTCATATAGTCTTTGCTGACATGTTGGGTATAATTCTGTTTCAACTGCACACAGGCCAGGCAACCTTAACTTAAACTCCTCCCTGTCTTCTCTTTAGCTGGAATAAATCCATACTCTGAAGTATAAAACCCTTTGATGATTAGATTTAACAAACAATCCCCAGGTGTACTCTTTTTAGACTTCCAATTTAGCTACCTTTCCTTTGCCTATAATCTTGAGAGTAGATATGACTTCCCTAAGATGCACTTCAAGTTCCTTAATTAGCTACTGCTGTTTGAACCTTCACCTATAACCTTGAAGGTAATCATGTACTCATTCTAATAAAAAGAAGAAGTCTCTCTCTGGGCTGTGATTATTCATCTATAGTTTACACCCTGTGGGGCAGCTCAAAGACAAGTGTATTTATTGAAGACATCTCTTGTCTGGGACTCTTATCACCCAACTAGCTTTCTCCTTTTTACACAGTCTATGGCATGGTGCTGACCACATTTGGGATCTCAACTAATCCAATCTAGAGAGCCCTTCCAAACAGGGCAGAGGTTTATTTCCATGGAGATTCTAAATTCTGTCAAGGTGAAAACCAGAGATGAGCCATTTTAGCATTTACAATGCTAAAAAATCAAATGATTAAATGAATGATGAATAAATAAGAATGCACTAAAAGATGAAACGAAAGCAGATACTAAGGAAAGAGAACATTTAACAATAAGAATGTTAAAATCAGTCCAACTCTGATACATGTGCACAGTCCATTTAGTAAAACTACATAGAAATTCAATGCAATGTCTAAAAGAAATATAGGGAATCAATAGAAAACTTTTATACAAAAATCTTTATTAGAATATCTTAAGTGCAATGGAAAGTAGAAATTATAGGGGCTGGACATATGGCTCAGCAACTAAGGTACATGTCTGTGGAGCCAAAGGGCTTGGATTTGATTCCACATTACCCATGTACAGCCAGATGTACAGATGGCATATATTTCTAGAATTCATATGGAACAGCTGGATATCCTGGCACACCCATTCTTTCTGCCTGCCTTCTGTCTCTCTCTGATTGTAAATAAATAAACAAAAAATTAAAAATATAAATTATAATAAATATGCTCTATTAAATGGCTAATATACCATACAAAATGTATTATTTAAAGTAGATCAGTGCTATATGGCTTGATGCTAACAATCATTGGTCCCTACCCCACAATGCATTAACTTGCAGTGAGCTTGATAGCTTGCAATCGTAACAAAGGAGCACAGTTGAGAAATGATGGTCTATGCAAATCCACATTAAGACATTTTAGCAACTTTAACATACATTCAGACTCTACACTGCTTTCTCCTATGTGTCATTTTTGTATAATAACATTATTAATAAACAATTAAAATGATCTATATTGTATGATACCATACAGTATTATCAGAGTCAGCCACATGACACTAGGATGAATCTTCAAACCAGGCACAGTTATGGGAGGAAGGTATTTTATTGAAGCTACAGATCCAAGGGAAGTTCCATAATGGTAAAAGAGACTGACCTCCTTTTACATGTCCAAGCAGAGAAAGAAACCCATCACCAGCACCATATACACACCAACAAAACAGCAAAGGGATGAGAGAGATTCTGCCCCTTTATATATCCTTAGGGCAGGGTCTAGCAACCCTTCCTGATACTTGTTGACTCCCTGTATCTCTGAAATTCCCTTCCTGCACTGCCCTCTCAGAAGGAAAGCTTGTTTCTAGCTTCCTTGAGCTTCCTAACATCCTACCTTCTATTGTGAGGGCTGCCTTCCTGTGTTCAACCTGAAAGACCCCCACCAAAGATTACTAAAAGGTCAAGTTTTGTTAAATTTAACCATCCCAAATCCAGCCCTTGACAACTTAACATTAAATCATATCTCCTTACATCTTACTTAATTTCCAAATGAATACAGGAACCAGATCATAATTCTACCTAACTGATATAACTGTCAGGAAAGTGAGACAAAGTACACCAGCCTCCAGCATCACTCAGAAAAAGGGACGGCTTTATTCAGAGGCAGTGAGGGGACAGTAGCCTCTCTGCAGGAATGAGGCAGTGTCCAAGATGAAAATTTGAGGGGAGTTTTTAAAGACCTTTGGTGTGATAGCAACAGGGGAGTGCAGAGCAGAGATAGCCTTTATTTGGTTATTCCTTCTAATGGCCTTCCCAGGTAACATCATCCCAGGTGGAGGTGTCCTGGGCAGCCATTTATCAGGGACAAGTGGTGACTTTAGGAATGTCAACTGGGCTAAGTGATAAACTCCTTATCAGAGGTAGAGATCTTTGCAAACAGCCCCTCAAGGCTCTCTGTGATTGCAGGGTGCTGGGAAGCACACTGGGGTTCTAAAAGTTCATTCCCATAATGACTATCCCACATGCAATCAGAAACACAAATCTCCCCCAAAACAAGGATAGTTCCCTTAACTGTGATTCTGTAAAATCAAAGCAAGTTACATGCTTTTAGCATATAATTGCACAAAATAAATATTTCTACCTGCTATGAGGCATAACAAGGAGAGACTGGACCAATGTAAACTCAATTACCACTAGGCAAACATCAAACATCTGCAGCTCAAGTTCAGATTTTCCAATGTGTCTCTCCAGCTTGGCTGAGCACCTGGGAAAAACTTTCTTCCCCAGTCAACAGCACTCCACGGTCTCCCTTATGACAGTCCTGGTAGATTTAACACATCTTCCTTTCTCCACTGCAAACCGCGTTCCATCTTCTAATGTCTTCACTTGCAGATCAAGGACTTCACACCCTGTGGTATCTGAACATCTTCAGATCTCCAATGCAAATTACTGTACATCTGCCAATGGCTTCACTGGTCTATCAAGGATATTATGAAACAATTAAAATGATGTATACTATATGATATTATACAGTATATTAAAATATATTACTTTTAAACTTTTATACATTAAATACAAACTTTCTTAATTTGACTTACAATTTTTAAAGTAACTATAATCACTTTTTAGTTTTTTTAAATATCTTTATTATCCATAATTAGATATATTGTATGAGCAAATTTGATAATGTTACCCAAATTTCCCTCCTTCCTGTCCCCAATCCACTGGGGATCCTCCTTGGTGGGCATACTGGATCCATCCATGGGGCAGGGGGGTTATGATTTGCTCTAGAGGAAATCAGTTCCCCTCACTTTATGTGTTATTGCTAAGGGGGGGCGATGTCTCTGGAAATTCTACCCCAACGTGGTTCTTTCTTTCTGCCTCCTCTTCCACTAAGTTCCCTGAGTCATGGTGGGTGAGTTATGAGCTGCTTTATTGTTGAGATCTTAAGTATCTCTGGACATTTGCTTTGGGTTGTGCTGGGTATCATTGGTGTCTGTCTCCATTGACCGTTCATGAATTTCAAACTTGTTGGGGTGAGAGTTCTCTTGTTAATCTCGCCACTTTCTCATAGGTTTCATTTGGGCCTACATGATAGGCCAGGGGTTCGTTCATCTCTTGCCAGGATGTCAGCCATCATCACAAGGCTTGGTGGTGGAATTGGGTTGTTCAAGGATCTCTCACTGCCTTCTGAAAAATACAAACAGAATCTCCATCAGAGAGTGAAATCAGTATAGGTTAAATGAGGCGAACATTGCTAATTTGGCAAGATTCTAATGGATGTGGCCTTTCTGTAGCTCTCTGGTAGTGGGAATTTCCCCTAGGAGCCCAGGTTCTTGTTTCTCATAAGATGTTACCATCTTACCAGTTACCAGTTCTGGTTAAGGGTTCCTTGTCACCAGACTTTGATTACCCACCTAGGTTTGGAACCACTAATGCACAGATGAGCTCTTCTTGACTTGCAGGTCTCTTCCATATATCAGTTTGTTCAGCATTGTCGTAACATCAGCCTGAATTGTTTATCAGTGGTCTCTGCTTTCTGTTAGTTTTTAAAAATATTTTTATTTATCTGTAAGCAAAGAGAGATACAGAGAGATGCATCTGCCATTACATAGGTACTGGGGTATTGAACTCGGGTTGTTTGGCTTTGGAGGCATGCACCTTAACTGCTGAGCCATTTCTACAGTGCTATATATTGTCTTTATAAGTACACTAAAATACTCTTTATAATAAATTTAAGCTACAGTATTGCCTAGAGAGAAGAGATGAACATGTTGTTTGAAAATATAAATACATGTTTCTTTTTATTAACATATTTATTGTCAACAATTAGATACATTTCATGAGCAAATCTTGTAATGGTACCCCCATTTCCGTCTGGGGGCCCTCCTCATTGGGCTTGCTGGACCAGACCATGGGATAAGTAAGGGGTTATGCGTTGTACAAGTGGTAGCCAGCTTTTTATTTTTCTTTGTGTATTGTTGCTGAGGAGGGCAATGGCTCAGGCTCTGGATATTCTTCCCCAACATTGCTCTTATAATCTTTCGGCCCCTTTTCCACTAAGATCCCTGAGTCATGGTGGGTGAGTTTTATATCTGTTTTACTGTTGAGGTCTTGAGTCTCTGGATTTCTGCTTTGGATTGTGTTGGGCATCCTCACTCTCTGTCTCCATTATCCTTGCACAGGTTATCTGACTTGCTATAGAAGTAGATCTCATGTTCATCACATCACTTTCTCAAAGGCTTTGTCTGAACTCTGTATCATAATTTAGGAGTGGCTCATTTCCTGCCTGGATGTCAGGCATCATCCTAGGTCCTGTTGGTGGAATTGGGTTGTTCAGGGTTCTCGCTGCCTTTTGAAAAATACAAACAGAATCTCCAATGGAGAGTGAGATCAGTATGGGTGAAATGAGATAAACATTGTTAAATTGATGGGATTCTAATCAGTGTAGCCTCTCCCTAGATCTCTGTTTAGTGGTGATTTCCCCCTGGAGCCCATGTTCTTTACCATGGATCCTAGTTCAAGTTAAGGTTTTGTTGCCTTAGCAATGAGCAGATCAACCTAGGTAGGTAATCAATGGCTTAATTCTTTTTGCTATTAAAAATTGTAAATTTGCAGATAATTATTACTATTTTAATATGATTACATGTATGCTATTGCTTATGCTTTTTCTATTAGAGTAATGTTACTGATATTGACTATATGAATTAATTTCAGAAATATTCCACATTTTGTTTTGTTAGCATATTCATCTAAAACACGTTTGATTTTACTTGAATTGCATATAAACACAGCATCAGTGCTTGAGATTTCAAACTAATACTTAACATATATATCCCTCAGTCACGTGTCTAACATGAAAAATATCAAACATCAACAAAGCTCTAAAAAGCAGTACTCACATTCTCTTGTTCATTGAGGCAACAAGCATTCTAGAAGTCCTCCAACCTGTGAATGGATGTAACTAGCAGCATTTTCATAGAACACCTTGTGAGTAATTATATCCTCCTTTTTTTCACTCGCTTCACCTTATATAGGCACTTTATGTAGCTTTTATTAACATTGTTATTTGAAAATGCTATTCAAGGAATTTGATCAACAACAGGGTTCCTATATGGTACTTAAGTCCCTTAAATGGCTTTAAAGGCAATTCTTTTCTATATGAAACCATAATAGGAAACATACATTATAAAATAATATTTACTCTGACTTGATGTTATTCACACTCTACTGGAGAGAGAAAGAGAGAGAGCTGGGCTTTACAGGATGCTTAATAACAAAAGTTATGTGGATTTCCATTTGTTTTTGTAAATCACTGACTTTGATTCTAGTTCATTTCAATTAAGCTTCCCATTATGACAGCACTTTACTTTGAAGTGCAATGCTTGAATGTCAAGAAGAAAATTCACCTCCCAATTGGTTGACAATTCATTAAAGAGAGTGAGGTCTCAGGAGATTAACACACATAATATTGCAAGACACAATGTCACAGGGCTTGTCCTTACAAAACAAACAATTTAGTATGGGTTGCAATGCATTTTGAACTACTATTTTAAAAGTCAGAAAAGCTATTAGAAAGGATAATATTTGGTATTAATATGAATATTTTATTTGAGTTTAATCTAGTCTAATAAACTGCACTTCAAAGTTCTCATATGTAGGAATTATGTCTAAAAACATGTTAACAAATGCATATATAGTGAAAGGAAAATTATCAATAATTATTGAAAGCAAAATGTTTTGAATTTAAATATGAAGTAGCAATATATTAATTTAAAGTGTATTTATATCAGGGTATGGTGGTGTCTGCTTTTATTTTCAGCACTTAGGAGGCTGAGGCAGGAGAATTGCTGTGTTTGCTAGGGAATACAGCATGAATTCCAGGTCAGCCTGATAGAGTAAGACACTACCTCAAAAAACCAAAGAGTTAATGGTAGTTTTAAAAAAGAATGAAGAGAAAAAAATTATTAAGAATGTATTAATGGGCACTGCTATTTTTTTTACCTACATCCAACAAAAATAAGATTTATATGCTAGTATTGCTTCAATTTGTTGTTTCTTATTCAGGGACAACACCACATTTAATTCATCAAAATGTGAAACTTATTAGAAAGAGAAGATTTATGTAATTTTAGCAACTCTGTCCTTACTAAATGTGCTAGATATCTATAAACATATTTAAAAATTAGAAATAATTAAGATTAGCTATTGGTAAGTGATAAAGCTGAAAAACATGTATGCTGTAGACTATTTAATACCTATGTGGTATCTGTGGTGGGAAGACCATTTAATATGGAATCAGACAATGGGCCAAGTCCCCATTAAGGAAATTATAAATTATAGATGGCTGGTCCAGGGACCGAAAACTTGGGATGTTGTTGTTAATTGAAAACACAAAGCTCACCTCATCCTCCACCCTGTGACCTGATCATTTGACCAAGACTGAACTTTGATAAACCAACACTGCTCTTATTGGCATGGCCCTGATTTGCATGACCCTAATATGCATGTTAGCAAATTACTTGCACAGTGACTCACACTAACCGATCAGAACTGTATAGTGGTCAATCTGAACTGCTCTGCTTCACAAGGTGTGACCTAATTAATGAAGGCTTTCTTCAAAACGGTGGCTTCCAGATACCCGAAGACCATGGCCTTGACTGGCAGGTTAACACTCTAATGTCCAGTTCCTTGGCTCCTAGCGGAGTACTCAATTAACTGCTCTTTTCTGGCCTAATGATTGAAGCCCTCTGTCACCCGCCCATTGAATTACTGTTCTCAGTGATAGTGATGTTCAATCCTAGTCATGGGGGCATCAAATGTATTCTGTATGTTTTAAAAATGCTAAAATGTCTTAGTATGGCTTATTTACTAGAGTGTCACCAAAAGTTGCATAGACTCTGTCTTCTGAATAATTTAATATTAGCCTCTGACATCACAGACTAGATAAAGTATATTTGTAAATTACACACCTATGGCTTAAAATGATAAAATTGGGACAAATTTTGATGCTTATACAGGCTGATTCAAAAGCCACAATTTGTATTCACTATAAATTAAATCTAGTGTGGTATTAAAACAATGTCAGGGGCTGGAGAGATGGCTCAGCGGTTAAGGCACTTGCCTCCAGTGCCTAAGGCCCTGGGTTCAATTCCCCAGGTCCCACATAAGCCAGACCCACAAGGTGGTGGCCCTGGTGCTCTCTCTCTCTCTCTCTCTCTCTCTCTCTCTGCTTGGAAATGAATAAATAAAATATTTAAAAAAAACAATGTCAGTAACTATGTTGGTTAACTTATAATTCCTGGGACAAAGTAACTCATAAAAAACAGTGTAAGGGAGGGTCTATTTCCCCTTTCATTTCCAGGTTCATCCGGCCATGGCAGTGGAAGCAAGCGCTTGAGAGAGCTGGTGACACTCAGCACAGAGAGGAAGGATCTGTGGGTGCTGCTGCTCTGCCAGCTCCCTCCTTTTATAAAGTCAGAACCATAGCCTACAGCATGTGGACAACCAGAGGTTAAGTGGGTTCTCCACCTTAAGTAACCTAATCAAGATAATTCCTCATGGACACGTATAAAGGGTAACTTAATATATATTATCCCTTAAAGATGCTTCGAAATCTTGTCAAGTTGATCATCAATGTAAACCTAGACTTGCAGCTACATAGACCACCCCCATTAATTTATTAATTACTTGTTAGTTTTCATATATATTAATGTGCACAGTCAAACTAGTGCATTAGATTGTATCATCACACTAATAGCACACACAACAAATGTATGAAGATATATATACTTTTAATCAGCATTTGCATATACCAGAAACTATTGCATTGCAATTTTTAGTATTAAAACTTTGAAGAATAAATGAACAGTGTTAATTTACATTAAAATTTATATGACTAAATTTTTTATTATAATAACCTTAACAGAATACAATTCAATAATGTTGATTTTTCACAATAAATTTAGTAACATAAACCACAAAATATAATTGTCAGGTAAAACTGATTTAATAATATGAAAGTCTCTTGTGAAACTGTGTTCATAAAAGTTAAAAGTGTGGGATGGGAAGATTACCCACTGGGCGAAGACCTTGCTGTTCAAGCATGGAGCTCAGAGTTTGGGTTCCAGATTCCACGTGCAATGAACCCAGCCAAAAGCTGCTTGTGGAGAAGGAGTGGTTTATTTTACCTTACAGACTCGAGGAGAAGTTCCATCATGGTAGGGAAAATGACATTAGGAACAGAGGGTGGACATCACTTCTGCCACAGAACTGCAAACAGTCACAGAAAGGTGTGCCATACAGTTGCAAGGGGAAGCCAGCTCTCCAGAAGCCTGCCCCCAACATCACGACTCCAAAAAGGTTCCAAATGCAAATTTGCCATCCACTGGGGATCAAGCATTTAGAACACATTATGGTTATGGGGGACACCTGGATCAAACCACTCCAGAGACCCTGTGTAAAACAAGGTGGAAGGTGAGGATCAACACCTGAGCATGTCCTCTGCTCTCCAGTAATTCATGAATACCTTGTGTTGTGGCTTGAAGGTAGCCTCATGTGTTAATGATCATGCCTCTATTTGATCACCAGCTAATGGAGCTTTTGGAAGGGGGAGCCTTGCTGGAGCAGGGGCAGGCCTAGAGGTTTATTAATCAGGCCCAACTGGGTGTTCACTACATATTTCAATCTTCCTGCTCCCCACTGCTATTGATAGGTGACAAGATTTGATACCCAGCCATCTGTCATGCTTTTTCTGTCATGATGATACTTCCCTACAGACTGTATGCCCCCTAAACCCTATCCTCCCATAAGATGCTTGTGGTCTGGTGTTCTGACCCAGCAATGAGAAGAAACCACATACACATGCCTATAGTCACATATATACACACATAATAAACAAAGAGAAATTAAAATTGTAATATCTACATATTTAAAATAGCTATATATGAGCATGTGACTTAGTATAATCAAAAGCTATTGTAATTAGGAATTTAAAACCATCAATGTAGATGAAGGTTGATTTTATTTGTCTGTCAACTTCAGTGGCCTATTTTGTGCTCCAACATTTTTCTGAATGCATCTGTGGTTTTTTTTCCTGTATAATGATGGCATTTTAAATGATAGATTTTTAAAAAATATTTTATTTATTCATTTTGAAGCAGAGAGAGATAGAGAGAGACAGAGATAGAGAGAGAGAGAACACCAGGGCCACCACCTTGTGGGTCTGGCCCATGTGGGTACTGGGGAATTGAACCGGGTGCCTTAGGCACTGGAGGCAAGTGCCTTAACTGCCCAGCCATCTCTCCAGCCCATGATAGATTTTTTAATGCAGGTATATTCTCAAATATAGGTGGAAGTTATTCAATCCATTCAAGAAGATATAAATAGACAAAAAAGCCTGTCCATCCCTGAAGAAGTGGGAGAATGTTTCTTGCATTTCAAACAAATTGGAACTTAACTCTCTTCCTGCATGTTCAGTATATTTGTTTTAAAATGGGAATGAAACCATCAGCTCCATCATCCCTAAAGTTCTTGTCATCATATTGCAGATGTATTTCATTGACTATTCTTTTCTCCAAAATCCTACCTCACTCTGTACACAATTAGACCTTCTTCCAGGACACCTGATTTTGAGCCAAGTCCCCATGATGCCTCTGTCTCTCTCACTCCATGGTCACTGCATCTCCTCCATGTCAGCATTTTTCACTGAACATCTTGGTAGTTAAGATCATATATATATCTATGTATCTATGTATTATATATATATATATCTATATTCCACTGGCCATTTGTTTTGTTTTAGAGAAATTCTAAGTAATATACTATGTATATACCATCTTGAAAAAGAAAGAATGCTGATACATATCACCTTCTATTTTCCTGAGTCCTGTGTTGCCTAATAAATGAATAACTGACTGTGGAATGAAAGGTTCTTAGAATGATATATTTTCATTGAAAGAGCTTTTATTCATGTAATTTATGACCAGTAGCTAAGAACTATATCTCTTATCTATTTTTATATCCCATCTTACCTGTTACTGTAAGATATGGAAATTTACCTTATCAACATAAGAGAAAAGGAAATCTATAAATGTACTTCATGTCCATAAAATTACATGTTATTTCTGTCTTGTTAAGTATTTAGAAAGTGCAGACTAAACCTCACAGCTGGACTCAAGGCTTCACAGCCTGATTCATGATAACTTCTGAGAGACTGATTCTCATTCCATCTTCGTAGCCTTGGGGGACATACTTAAATTCAGTTGTTAGCCTAGAAAGCCTTTGGTAATAAATAAGTAATTGATTCCTAAATGAGGTGCATATTTAATCTTAAGTACCAAAGTGTTCACTGAAAAATGTTGACACTGAGGAAATGTATTGAATAAGAGTGGATTTAATCCTTGATGTAGAGTCAGTAGTGTGGCCAGGACTTGGGGAAAGATTTCTGTATTTCTCGAGTATCTGAAAGGGCTGACTTTCTCAAAAGATTCTGTGATTATTATGTGATGCTGCCATAAGAAGATGCACAACTTTTTTTTACCTGTTCTGTGGTGTGATTGAGATGCTTTTCTTGAATGCTTTTTAAGTAAATAAAAGTTACCTTGTTTCATCAGCCTTAATTAACTGTTTGAGGAATGTCTATATGTACTTAAAACCTAGACAGTATTTACTAAGTCTCAAATTGCAGCCGAGAGTAAGATAGATGTTCAGGGACAGAATATGGCACACAACACCCATGCTCAAAGTATTGGGCTTTGTGGAGAATAAACTAGGGATAATTGGAGAGCAGTCATTCTGTGATGAGCATGGGGGTGGAATGGAACTAATTTCAGTAGAAAAGAAAGAAAGGGAATGTCATAAAGCAGAAGAAGAGAGTCCAGAACTTGTTCCACAGGGATGAGATTCAAGCACGAAGTACTCAGCTTTGAGAGTCCCATTGGTACAAATGCAGACGTCAGCTTAAGACAGGGAAAGACCTAGAGAAAATATGCACTATTATATTTTCAGCATAGAATGTAAAGATGAGAGCTGTAGAAGAAGATAGAAAAGCCATACAGCAAATATGTCAGGAGAAGAGAAGCAACAGAAGTGGGAAGAAATAAACAGAAACTCAGAAGCACGATCTACACTGGTTACATCACTGAGCAGGGTTATAGTCCAACCAGATGGGGGTTTGATTTCTGCATGCCAGAGATATTCCAGGAAAATGCTTGACATTATATTAGTGCAGTGTAAAGAGCCATTTTCAAAGATGCCTGATGGTGAGCTTCCAGGAGGCATATGTCTCTTCCAGAACAGGCCTCTAGGAATCCAAGGCAAGGATCCGATCAATGTCCATGTCCAGAGTTCTGGCCAGCAGAATCCATCTAGTTAAAGAGGAAAAAACTTTGTGTCAGAACCATGACGTTCAACATAGTAAAAATCACACTGGAGCCATAGCCTGGCAAGATTTCCTAGCTCCAGAGGGCTGAAAGGTGCCCAGGTCTAAGGCAGGCCAGTGGACAGCTTGCCATCAGCCCTTAACATAATGCAGAGACAGAAAGGCATCTGGAGTAATCAACCCTACTTCTGGGTCTCTGCACCCCCATATGTAGTTATAGGACCAACAACACAAGACCACCACAGGAATCAAAGTCGGCTGTAAAGGTTCTTCTTTCATCAGAAAACAACACCCCAAACAGCCACGGAAAGAAAGTCAAGGGTGTGGAGACAAGCTGTGCACCAGGTGTCCTCCTAGGTGAGCTGGCAAGGGACACTACCTCTGATTTTCAGTATTTTTCTTCCTTATACAATCTCAATGTTTGCTCACTACCTTTGTTGTGCTATGTCTTTTTTGTGTTAGTTTTAGTTTTGTTTCAGCTTTTTTTTTTTCTTTGAGACAGGCTTTCTTGTAAGACTCAGCTTGGCCTGGTTTAGGAGCCTCTCTTGCTCAGTCTCCTGAGTGTTGGGATTGACTGGATTTATTTACCTCTTTCCTTTCCATTCTACCTGAGCTGATGTTGCCATATTTCCTTATTTTATTTTTTTTCTCC
>PVHP010007416.1:0-56879 GCA_004024765.1 Zapus hudsonius | reverse complement strand
ATTATACTTTAAATCTTTAAAAACATCATTGATCTATCTTAGATAATTAAACAAAATATTTAGATATATAACAAATTTAGTTATATCACAAAAATTGTTATATGAAAGTTGAAAGGTAGCAACTGAGGAGCATTAAAGTTTTTACATCTACCTTCCCCTCGTGGCCAAAATAGTGAAGAGATTCTTTCTCAGTGGCTCGTGCTTGATTACTGAGTATACATTTGAGTGGGACTTATTGTATCTTTAAAATAAGTAAAGTATGTAACTGAGAACTTTGGACAATGTTCTCCTAGATTAATCATTATACTGAAGCTGATAGCTACAGATTTTTTTCTGCCTTGTGAAAGAGCAGCCTTGGGTGACAATGGTTAACTTTGTCTCTGCTTCCTCAAATGCCTAGCCTCGAACTGATCAAACACCAGAAGAAAAACATACGAAAGCATCCCCCAACCCCCCGGCTCTGGATCTGAGATGCTTACAGAGGGTTAAGACTAAGATAAACCAATGCAAACTTCAGGCTGAGACTATATGGGAGCATAAACTATAAGTAAACACAAGAAAACTGGTCTTCAGAGAAGAGAATGAAAGGTGTACTGAGGAAAGATAGCACTCAGCAGAAATGAAAGAAGAAAAAGAAGAGATAATAACCAGTATTTGCCATCCAGATTCCAGAGATACTTCCTGTACATTATGAATACGTTTTAATGTTCCCTATCTTAGCTTAGGCTAAGTGATTTCTACTGCTAATGTACAAGATCAAGCATCAAATAGTGAATACAAAATTAATACTTGAACATAAAATATGATGAGCTATAAAATTGACCAGATGGTTATAAGGATATTAAGATAGTGTGATAGAGACCATATATATGGGGATTTGACTCAGCTCTGTCAGTTAATTTCCAACTCAGTGGCTTTATGACAATTTTATTTGATAACATACTGTGATATAGCAATGTTTTATAATATATGCATATATAATATATGTGCATATATGTATATTTGTATATACATGCTTGCTATGTAATATGTTTAAATGCTTATTCATTCCTAGTAACTACAGTGGATTGATTCTATTAACCACCTCAAATAAAAAGACCCAAGTCTCAAGTCCCTTGTATGAAACAACATGGCATGTGCATATAGCCTACACACAGCTTTCTGTAAGTTGATTTATTACTAGATTAATTATAGAACTTAGAAAATGCAAATAAAATGTAGATGATTGTCGTAGTATACTGTTTAGAAAAATAATAACAAGGTGTCAATCTATACATATAAAACTTTTAAAAATAATGCTTACATACTTTTATTTATTTGAGTGGAGAGAGAGAGAGAGAGAGAGAGAGAGAGAGAGAGACAATGTGTGTGTGTGTGTGTGTGTGTGTGTGTGTGTGTGTGTGTGTGTGTGTAGGAAAATTGGTGTACCAGGGCCCCTCTACATTGTAAAATGAACCACTGATACATGTGCCGTTTTGTACATCTGGCTTTATGTGGTACTGGAGAGTCAAACCAAGGCATGCAGGCTAACTGTTGAGACAACTCCCCAGCCCGAAGAATATTTTTGATCCTAAGTGGAATCTAAGATTGTAGACCTTAACAGATATGGAGGGCCAACTATATATGACTTTAAGTAGGTTAAGTGTAAACACATATTAGACTGAAACTATGTATAATAAATAGAAGAAACTGCACAAAATTAATTTTCATATGTTATATAAACTATAATAATTATAGCTTATTGAGGGTCATTTGGCTTGTAGTATATTGGGCAATGTATTTATAGTGTCTATTACACAATAATCAAATTATCTAATTTTAAAATGATACCTCTGGCATTCATTTCTCTTTTCAATGATATTTCCTGAGTACCTTTTGCATATCAGACAATGAGCTTACTAGGGAACATTGAAAAGTAAACTTTTTAGCATCTCATAAATCCAAATGTAGTTCCAAGCACAGTGCTATGATTTAGGTGTAAAATGCCCCCATGGCTCCTTGATCCCCAGCTGATGGTGCTGTTTTGGGGAGATTTCAGAAGCTTTGGGAGGTGGCATTTCCCTTGAGGAGGGTCTCTGGTTGGTTAGGGCCTTGAATTTTGTAGCCTAGCTCTTCTCTTTATCTTATCTCTGTTCCCTATTCCGTGGAGGTGTTAAGAATTGAGAAGTTGTAGCCACTCAGCCATCAAGGAGCTGGAGCTGACTCTCATTATGCTTTTCACCAGAATGAATTATATCCCTTGAAACCGAGCCTAAAGGAATCCTGATGTTGCTTCATTTAGGTAACTTATTGAAGTGACAATAAAAGTATCTAAGACAATTGTCTGACCAGATTTTTCGATTCCAAAGCCTAGACATTTTCTTTTTCTCTCTGTAAGCTACTCTTTCTTTTTATGCAAAATTGAAAGACTTGCATTATATCAGTGATTTGTTTATCTCTGCTATGCCAAGTAAACTAATAATTTTTAAGGTGAAACTCCTTAACTTTGTGTATATCATGCTGCTCATACCCAGTATGTGCACGAAGGATACAAGTACAGGAAGGAGGGAAGTGGGGGTACCAACACAAGATTTGCTCATACAATGCATCTGATTATTGACAATAAAGTTGTTAAAATGATTTTAAAAACTAAGCAATTAAAAAAACACAACTCTTCAGTCTACCTGTGAAATTTTCTCCTTGGATCAGCATCTTCCCTGTTGCTCATCAGACCCCTCCCCCCAGGGTATGGGAAGTACAGTTCTACTTTGTAGTTACATGATGTTAATACTCTAAGATCCACATATAAGTGGATCATATGATTGTTTTCTTCTACACATGGTTTATTTCACTTAGTATAATGTCTCCCAGGTGTACCCGCACAATATAATTTCATTTAAAGTGTTACATTTTGCATGATTATCAAATTATCTTTTATCCATTCAGCAGCTAATTCACACCTCTGCATATATTGTATTCATATATTGTATTCAGTATGCATAAGAGTGCGGATGTCTCTTTAATAAATTAATTTCAACTCCTTTCAATATATGTTCAGAATTGGGGTGTCTACATCTCGTGATGATATTCTCTGCCTGTGAAAATATAAATGAATTCTATTCATTGTTTTCTGGGAAACTACCGTGTTCAGATTCCTTTGTAATCCAGTGAACATTCATTTCCACAATAACCTCCCCATCTCATTTTGTCTCTACATCTAATATTGTGCTTCTGGTCATATAGCTTTACCAAATTTTATAATCTTCTATTCATCGAAACACAGAAGAACTCTTTTTCTCAAATTTAGGCATCCACATAACATGCTAGATGAAATGAGAAAATATTCACAAAGAGTTGTCTGCCCTTTTTGCTGATGACTTGACAGTGGAAATAAACAGAAGTGTTCCTCTGGTTATACTCCTTCAGACCCCTGAGAGCCCCTGGACAGTCTGGCCTTTTCTGTCCCCTGTTGTGAAGACTGAAGCTTAAGCCTAGTGTGTATTTTCCCAAGAGACACAAATGGAAGTGTTCACTTGATCTTGGAGAAAATGAAATCTTTCATTTACATCACTCTTCCCATCTTCCTTCATATGGTGTTCTGAATGTGAATGTGTGTCCCCTATAGCCTCAGGAATATGTTTTTTTTTTTTAAAGTAGAAACTTTATATTGACAAATCAATAACTGGTCCCATCATTTCCCTCTTCTGTTCCTCTGTGCCCCCATTCCACTGAGGGCCCACCTTGCTGGGATTGCTGGGATTCACCATGGGGTTGTGGGTTATGACTTGTAAGAGTAGCAATCAGTCAATTTGTGTATGGGGGGGAGGTTAAGACCTCTCAATATCCCTCTAACCCTGTGGCTCTAACAATCTTTTTGCCCTCTCTTTTGCAAATTTCCCTGAGCCTTGTTGGGTGTATTTTAGGAGTGCTGTAGTGCAGAGTTATCAGCAGCTTCTGGATTTTTGCTTTGGTGCATTTTGAGTAATCTCAGTGTCGTTCATCATCACCCTGGAGCAAGTTATCAAATGATGTGAAGCAGCATTCTGGCTCCTCTCCTCTCACCACTTCCTGTGTGGTTTCACCAGGGTCTCGCTGATGGTCAAGGGGTGGTTTATCCCCTGCCAGGGAGTCAGCTTTCCTCTCTTCTCACCACTTCCTCTGTGGTTTCACCTGGGCCTCACTTGATGGTGAAGGGGTGGTTTATCCCTGCCAGGGAGTCAGCTTTCCTTTCTTATCTTGTTGATAAATTTTGGTTGTCCTCTGTTCTTGCTGCCTTCTGAAAAAGAAAAAAAAAAAAAAGATTCTCCAACAGAAGTTAGCATAGGTTAAAGCATTATTAATATAGAGAGATTTTGATGAGTGTAGCTTCTCTTTTGACCTAAGATTAGTTGGAACTTCTTTTAGGAGTTCAGAATCTTAGTCTCCATTGGGTTCTAACTTGATTGCTAGTTTGAGCTATGGATTCCTTACCACTGAGCTGATCTCTTAGGCAGTCAGAGCCATTGGTTATCCACGTAGGCTGTGTGCAAATCTCATCATGCTGCTTGCTTTCCTATAGCCATGCCCCTGTTTGCCCACAACCTCGTTGGCCATATTCCCCCAGCAGCTCAAGTAGCCCATTCCAGAACTATTCCAGATAACCATCAGGGAACTGGGTTCCTTTCAGATTACAGTGGACCTCACAATGTTTTGTGTTGGTTGTCTTCAGCAGTAGGGTCTTACTTTTATCTCTGATGGGTAAACAAGTGCTTTGAGAGAAGCCTGTCTTGTTTTGGGAATCTCGTAGATCTCTTCTGTCATGGTTTGATCCAGGTGTCCCCCACAAACAAATGAATGTGTTCTGATAGATCGATCCTCAGCTGATGGCAATTCTGGAATTAGAAACTCTCTAGAGCTGTGTTGTCAGGGGCGGGCTTATGGGGTTATAAACCAGCTTCCCCTTGCCAGAGTTTGGCACACCTTCCTGCTGCTGTTTGCAGTGCTGTGGCAGAGGTGATGTCCAGTCTCCCCTCCAGTCCGTAAGCTAAATAAACCCATTCCTCCAGAAGCCACTTTTGTTTGGGTTCTTGCTACGCAGCAACTAGAAAGCTGACTGAAACATCTTCCATCAACAGCTCAATGTAGGTTGTAATTGACTTCTGGTACTGTGAGTTTCAGTCAGAGCCAAATGTGTAAGCTTAAGGCTTCACCCCACCTTCTCTAGTGCCTTTCTTATGATACAATCCCCCATACTTCTTAGGAGGGGTGTATCTTTTAATCTGATATCTAGGAGTAATATTTGTATGGTGCCAATTGATTTTGGATTTACTTTTGAGTGTATCTCCCCTGCCCTCCCATTTCCATCCCTCTAAACATTTTCATCCCTATTTGGCCCTCCAGGTACCTGTCAGGTATGCCTACAAGCTGTTTCAGGTTAGGAACCACAGAGGAAGGAAAACATGCAGCCTTTGCCTTTCTGTGCCTGTGAGAGTTCACTGAGTATGACCTGTTCCAAGTGCATCCATTTTCCTGCAAGTTTCTTTATATCATTTTTCCTCACTGTTGAGCAGAATTTGATTGTATATATGTATCACATCTTCATATTCCATTAGGCCAATGGTGTGCATCTGGGTTGATTCCAGTTATTAACTATTGTGAATTGAGCATCTATAAACATCTCTGAGTAGAGGAATGGAGACTTTAGGGTAGATGCTCAGTGGAGGAATACCTGGGTCAGTTAGAAGTTAATCTTTTTCATGAGTCTTCATATTTATTTCCATTGTGGTGCTACAAGTTTGTACTCCCACCAGCAGTGAATGAAGGTCCCTCTTTCTGGGTATCCACACCAACATTGATTGTCATTTGATTTTTTAATGATTACCATCCTAACTGGAGCAAGGTGGAATCTCATAGCTGTTTTAATTTGCATTTTTCCTGATGGTTAAGGATGTTGTTAATTTTCTTAAGTGAGTATTAGCCATTTGTGTTTCTTCTTTTGTGAATTCCCTGTTCATTTTATGAGTGGATTGTTAGAAATTTTTATTTTTATTTTTTTTATTTCTTGAGTTCTTTTTAGATTCTAGATATTAGGTTTCTGTCAGTGGTATAGCTGGTGAAGATTTTCTCCCATTATGTGGGGAGTCTGTTCACTCTTATTGTGGACAATGTTCTCATTCCTGCAACAAAGAACCAACCAAAAATGGTGGATAGGAGGAAGGAGTATGTTTTGGCTTAGAGACCCATGGGAAGACTCCATCATGGAAGGGAAAATGATGGCATGAGCAGAGTGGTAGACATCATCTCCTGGCCAACATCAGGTGGACAACAGTAGCAGGAGTGTGTGCCAAAAATTGGCAAGGGGAAGCTAGCTATAACCTCCATTAGCCCACCCCCAGCAACACACCTCCAATAAAGTTCCGATTCCATAACTTCCAACAGCTGGGGATTGAGCATTCAGAACACATTTGTTTGTGGGGTCCACTTTGATCAAACCACTATAGCTTTGTTTATGGTATGTTTGTCTGTACTGAGATCCCGCTGTCTGAGTAATTATATGACTTCCTGGGCTACTGGGCTACTATGTATTCTTCCCCACTCCTATATCATGGAGAGTTGCCCCTATTTTTTTTCTTCCAGCTGTTTAAGAGTTTCAGGTCTTATGTTGAGGTCTTTAATCCATTTAGAGTTTTTTTTTTTTTATTTTTTTGTGCACGATGAGAGGAGTGTATCTAGTTTCATTGTTTTACATGTGTTTATCAAATTTGTCCAGCACCATTTGTTGAAGATGCTGTCTTTTCTTCAGTGCATGTTAATGGCAACTTTGTAAAAGATCAAGCAGCTGTACTTACTTAGACTAAGGGCTGGGTCTTCAATTCTGTTCCATTGGTATATATGTCTGTTTCTATGCAAGTACCATGTTGTTTTTATTACTAAGGCTTTGTAATATAGCTTTGTATAGGGTATGTTGATACCTCACAATGTGTTTCTTTCGCTGAAAATATTTCTGAGTATCTGAGACTTTTTGCCATTCCCTATGATTTTTGTGACTATTTTTTTCTATCTCTGCAAAGAATGATTACCAAAAGCTCGTACCATCTTTTCACCCCTTCTTCTGAAATGACTCTCAGGAAGAGTCATGGTGGATGAGTTTCAAGTCTGCTTTACTGTTGAGCTCTTGAGAATCCCTGAGTTTATACTTTGGAATATTTTGCATATCCTAGGTGCCTTTTTCCATTACCCTTTCCCAAGTTATCTGACTTGGTGTGGCTGTAGCTTTCTTTCTCATCTTGACATTTCTCTATGGTTTCATTTGGGGCCTAGATGATGTGTTAGAGGTGAATCATCTCCTGCCTGCAAGGCATCTCAGGTCTTGGTGGAATTGAGTAGTCCATGGTTCTCACTTCCTTCGGAAAAATACAAACAGAATTTGCAATGGAGAATGAGGTCAGTATAGGTGAAATGGGACAAACATTGTTAATTTGGCAAGAGTTTAATGGGTATAGCCTCTCTGTAGACCCAAGTTTAGTGGGGGCTTCCACTTAGAGACCAGGTTCTTTGTGTCCATAAGAATTTGCCTTGGATCTCAATTCTTCCTAAGGGTTCCTTGCCACTAAACATATCTCTTAGTCAATCAGAGAACTGTTGATTAATCACCTAGGTTAAGTACCTCTATTGCACAAGTGAGTACTTCTTGCCTTGTTAGGTCCTGTCTTATTGCAGTGTCTCTGCATTCTGAGATGGTTGGTTACTGTTGTATAGCAAAGTACCCTGATTTCTCTAATTATTGTTGGCCAATTTCCCCCGACAGCTTGTGTAGCACCTTCTAGCACTATACAGACTAACCATCTGGGAGCTGGCTTCTTCTCTGGATGCAGCAGGGTCTCTCTGTGTTGTGTGACAGCAGCCTGTGGCTACAGTAATAAGACTCTTATTTTTTGCCTGGGGTGGGTAATCAAGAGCTTTGACATAAGCCTGTTTTTTTTGGGACCTCATAGGTCTCTGCAATAAACAACTCAGTGTGGTAAATAGTCAATTCCTGAGACAGGCAGTTACAGGCCAGAGCCACTTGTATTAAAGTTAGGCTTCCTCCCACCCTCTTCAGGGCCCTTCTTACCAGATGATGCCCCATCTTCCTCAAGAGCTTACTGTCCAAAAGTAAGGATTCTATAGTATTGGTTCATTATGTATTTAGTTGTCTGTATATCTCCCCCTACCCTCCTAATTCCTCTCCCACAATTCCTTCCATCCTCATTGTCAGTCTACATTTTGTAATTTTGAATTACACTTAAACTTATCTATTTTTTAAATTGTTCAGTTAATTTATTTTATAAATGTTATAGTCTTATATATCCTTTTCCCCCAACATACTTCTTTTGAGAGTTTTCCTCAGTGGGGTTATTGGTGTTCAGTGTGAGATAACTAAGGCCTAAATCTCTCTGGCAGTATAGCTGTTTGTCAGAAAATTTCTAAAACCTTACCCCCATGTGCCCTGTGACTCTTACAATGTTCTTGCCCTTCTTTTGCAGTGTTCCCTGTGCCTTAGCAGGGCTATCAAGAGTCTGGTTTAGTGCTAACTTCTCTGTAGCCTCTGTGCTTCTGTTTTGATGTATTTTGATTAAACA
Source organism: Zapus hudsonius (assembly GCA_004024765.1). Taxonomy (NCBI): domain Eukaryota; kingdom Metazoa; phylum Chordata; class Mammalia; order Rodentia; family Dipodidae; genus Zapus; species Zapus hudsonius. The sequence goes on along the minus strand of PVHP010007416.1, from coordinate 48,300 downwards.
CTGTGTTTGTGGCCATTTCCTTGGAGCTGGTTTTCAAGGTAGCAATGGGAGCCTTACTTTCTCCTGGGCCTGGATAACTGTGGTATGGATGGCGTGTCTCCTGGAAGGCATTAGGTATCTTTGCTTGTCATATTGATGGATCTAGGATCTCCCCATTACTCTCTGCTTTCTGTTAAAAAACAAACAAACAAACAAATAAACAAACACAAACAGAAATCTCCAACTCTGGGCCCTGGGTGAGAACAGCTTTGTTTTAGAGGAAGGTACATAGTGATTTAAAAGACTACATGGTGTGTTAGCTCAATCTACTTATCCAGAAAGCATTGAGCTTCTTTCTGGGGTCTCTGATAGGGTGTGTACTTGGGTACCAGTAACAAGTATGAATTCTCTCCTCCTGAGCAGGTCTCATAGCCAATCAGAGTAGAGTAGATTACCCTCTCAGACTGTGTCCCACTGTTGCACAGGTGTGTACCTCTTTCATATCTGGTTGGCTGTTTACCTTGCAGGATTCCCTGCATATTAATGCTGTTGGTGATCTTTACCCCCTACAACTCCCTTCTCTGACTCATGAGGGTCTACCAGGAGAGGAATGAGTTTCCTCTCAAAACCAGCATTAGTGTAATACCAAAACCAGACAGAGACACAACAAGAGAATTATACACTTATATCCCTGATGAATTTAAACACAAAAATTTTCAACAAAATCATCACAAAGCAAAAATCAAGAATACATCAAAACATTATCAACTCTGTCAAGTAGGTTTTATCTCATGGATGCAGGTATAATTTAACATACAGAGATCAATAAACATTACATTCCACACAAATAAACTTAAACGCAAGTACCACATGGTCATTTCAAAAGATTTATAAAATGCCTGTGACAAAATACAGTATCTCTTCATAACCAAAACACTGGAGAGATTAGGGATAGAAGGACCACATCTCAACATAATAAGGGCTATCTATCTAGTACCTAAGGCCCAGATCATACTAACTGGGGAAAAACTTCAAGTGTTCCCATCAAGATCTGGAAAAGACAAGTGTACCCATTCTCACCCCTGCTTTTTATCAAAGTATTTGAAGTCTTCACTCAAGCAATAGCACAAGAAAAAGAAACAAAAGGGATACACATTAGAAAGGAGAAAGTCAAAAGAGCCTCAAGGATTTTTGATTAAGGTTAAACTTTCTACTTAAATTTTTAGCAGCCTGCTGGAGGAGTTGTAACTAGTGACAAATCTGGTAGGCTAGCCACATTAGGTGTGTGGAGAGAAGTGGTTTGAACTCTGTTCATGTTTGGTGGCTGTTTGGTGGTATCTCTCTACTATGCATCTATGGAATTAAGCTATCTTATGTTTTCCCTGGGTTCTGTAAGCTTGAAATAAATCCTTTCCTCCCATAAGTGGCTTCTAGTTGGATATTTGTTCCAGCAATGAAAAAGTCACTCTGCCTCAACATTGTCTCTTCTGTTTATGGGGAGTGGGAAGAGTAGCATCCTTGTGGCTGAGTTTGTTTCTAGATCTAGAGCTGGATTGGTGTCTTTATCTTACCCCCCCCCCCTTAGTTTTGTGGTCTGAGTATCACTGGAATTGCTCGCTCAACAAGAGTTCCAAGTACTTATGTCTCATTTTGTAAATTAAGTTCAAATATCTGGAAAGGTATGCAGTAAGTATGAATTGTATCTTCATGCTAGTGGGAAGCATTTCATAGCTCACTGCTAAAGCTCAGAGTTATTGCCTTTACCTATTTCATGCTAAATTAATACATGCACAGTGTCTTTTGGGTTAGCTGATATAATGATCACAATGACCTCCACATACATGTTATCCCTGTCCTACTGAGTGAGTCATTAAGAGGATTCACTAATGACAAAGAGAGCTGAATTTACATGAGGAGAGGCTCCTGCTTGTAACTCATTCACCCAAGGATGTACTCTGTTTTTAGATCTTTCCCATAGTGGACTTGAGCAATGTTTGTATCGCTCATTCATCCCAGGATGCACACATAGCCCTGGGAAATCTCTTTAGAGATTGATTTAAAAGATTTTGGCTTTGTCCTCTTTGAAGAACAAAATACAGGAAAAGAGGAGATTGGCCAAAAGTGAAAGCTGGTGGCCAGGAAGAAGAGAGGTTGCTGAGGATGTTTGTGGCTACTCAAACACCAAGCTAAGAGGTCACTTCTGCCTCCAGCTGGGCTAGATAGCTCTCCTGGAGTAGGGGTTCAATGACCCTCCATCTAACAACTTGTGTCAAGTTGATGAAGCCTTCTCTGAAATAAAACACAACACGATGTGCCTGTGCTCGGAATAAAATTCACATAATTTGGACTTTAGGCATCTTTTATCCACTGAGCATTCACTGAGTCTTCATAGAAATTCGTAGTTACCCCTTGACAGAGATGAATCCTTTGAAACAACAACAACCAAATATATTTAAAGTTCCCCAGCATTCTAATTTGAGTGTTATGTTTGTAGTTATGTAAGCAATAATTGAATTAACTCCCTCACATCTTGTATTTTATACTAACATCTTTCATGCACTTTACCCAGACTATATAATCATTTTTCCAGGCATGTGCTATTGTTAGTTTCATTATAAAAGTGGAAATAATTGAAGTAGAAAAAAACTCATTAATCTGCCTGCAACCAGTGCTAGTTTGCAGCAAAACTAACACTAAGTCATGTGTCACCTGGTCCTAAACTTATGTTTTTGATTATTTTGCTCTATCACTACATTTTTCATTAAACTATTTTGCGTACCAGTTTATATTTTCCTTTCAGAAACACTAATTCTGTAAATAAGAAATCTAGCCTTTCAAACTGTACTAGAGTGGGCAACATGCCCTCATTCATTTCTGTCACATCTACTTTTAATTACAAAGAATATGGATAGAATATGTAAATTTAGGATTGATTTTGAGGATAGACCATGTCTTGGGATTGAGTACATATTTTGTCTTTTTTCCAAAACTGTTATTGTTCTATTTTTAATATTTAGATAATTAGGTTCATTAAAGAAAATCAGGGTATGTGAAGATGGCTCAGTACTTAAGTTGCTTGATTGCAAACCATGCAAACCTGGATGAAATTCCCAAGTCACCCATGTAAACCATGCCTTGGTGCTTCATCCCTCCCAACACACACACACACAATGTGTATATATATATGCTTTATGCAATCAGATCCAGTGTGGCACATATATTTGTGATGGTTAATAGTGAGAGGGGATTTATGGATTATATTAATTGAGGTAGGGAGACCCACCATAAATGTGGGCTGCCCCATTACATGGGATGGGGTCATTTCCTGAACTGAAAAGAGACAGTGAGCTACGCACCAGCATTCATGAGTCTCTGCTTCCTGCCTGTGGATTGAATGTTCTCTTGCTTCATGCTCCTGCTACCATGTCTTCCCTGCCATCATGGGCTGTATCCTCCTGAACCGCAAGCCTAAATTAAACCCTTTCCCCATAGGTTGCTTCTTGTCATAGTTTGTCAGAGCAACAAGGAAATGAGCTACCATAATTTTATAAGAGGCCAATTTGATATTTCACATTTGTTTATTTGTTCTGTTTCCTAAATGCTTATCTCTTTGGAAATCTAAATACTAGGTTGAATGAAAACAATGTACCCATCTTCTCCTCTGACTGTTTTGCTATTTATATTTATTAAACACCACAGAAAATGATGATCACTGTATTTATTTTTGCCAGGAAACCAAGAAGCCACTCACTTGGCCTGTATTTATTCATGGATTTTTATAAAAATTCTTTTATATAAATAAAGCATTTCAACTGAGATTATAAATGGGTTTGACACCAGAAACTCTTAAAATAGGCTCTTACTTCCTATTTGGATATTTATATTCGAAATGTATGACCAATATCAAGATTTACTGATTGCCTGTTCTACAGGATTTGACAATAGCATTGTGCTTTATTAGTTTCTGCCATGTTATGTTACTGAGTTAAACAGGAAAACACAATAACATCATGAATGCTATAACTGAGTGGGGAGCATACAGACAGCGATAGCAGAAAATGACACTGGACTAAATAGAGATATTTGTGTATGTTACTTATTAAAAGCCCAGGGAAATTAATAATGGAAGTAAGATGTTCTCCTTATTCAAAACCAGTCAAGAAAGGGAAAATATGGGAAATGAGAGAAGTCTGGAGAAATAGTTCAGTTTTGAGTTTCTTAAAGAGATCTTTAGTTGAAAGCTACCTGAATTATTTGGGTGAGTTTTGTGGGGCTAATGCAGCACTAGAGAATTTTTCTAGGTCTTATTCTCCGTCTGACTTGGACTGGGTAAGAAGGTATCCTCATTTCATTTCTTGGCACTTTGTTTTTGCCTTGGGCCAAAAAAAGCAGGTATATTCAAGGTGGCACCTTCATCAGGAAGGTGAGCAGGGGCTAGGGAGCCAGTTTACTCCATTGGTTGCCTTCAACACTGAAATCCCTTCAGAAGCATTTTCAAAGGGTGGAGAAATGGCATTTGATTTCTGAAAAAGCAGGGAGCAGGAGAGAATAAATCTTAGCATTTAAAGTCAGTTAATGTCTTGAAAGTGGAAAATAATTGAACGGACTTTTGTATCCTGGAGAAAGAGAAACCTAGAAGTGTCTCTCATGGAATGGGGTCTGTGTGCCAGGGAAGCACTAGAGAGGAGGGAAGTCTAGTCCAGTTTTCAGGCATAGTCACTTCAAAGCATTTGGATTTGAATTTGGATTATATTTCCTTTGCTTGTCACCTCTATGGGCTAGTGCAGAGTGTTAATGTCTGAGTGATAGAATGAGCCACAGTACCCAGGCTTCTTCGCAGAGGATATGGGGAAATTTTGTATCCCCTTGCTACTGAAAGAATGGTAGTAGGTACCTGTGGGAGAGAGAAAGAGCACGTACAAGCAACAGCAAGCATGGTTAAAGGGCCTTTTAGGAATTAGGCATCTAATGTTTGACATTGAACTGTTTGAGTTGTTCCTTATTAAATCAGCAAAACCGATGTAGAAACAGAGGATGCTAATAGGGATGCTTCATGGGAGATGAGCATCTCTGTAAGAAGCCTAAAATAAGCATGGAGTTCCGTGTTTACATTGAAATGATCATGGAAATTAACCTGAAACAAACAAGGATTTAAGTGTCATGATATTAGAAATGAAGGCCTTTCTAAGCAGATAGCATAGAATTCTCCCAGTCCCCCTGGAATATGTATAACTTAGTAGAAGGTTGTTGGACTATAGTAGTTTGACTTGTTTGAAAAGGAATGACAATGCTTGTCATTTTTAATATATTGTAAATGGCAGGGGTCCCAACTGACATCTGGGATTCAGAATAGCTTGGCATTTTTAGTGTGAGCTCTGAAATTAGTAGACTATTTTGATCTTATTTGGACAGTTAGAAATTGTGGGCTTCCATTAGGAGCTTCCTCTCCTGTTAGTCTTGATTTCCTCCTCAGGTCATGTGTCAGCTGTCCTACCCTAAGAAGAATGTGAGGATTCCATGGATAACCTGATTAGAGTCTGTGGCTCATAATGGCTCGTCTTCATATGTGAATTAAAGGAAATTTGAGGCAAGACTTGTAACCATTAATTGAATTATTTTATACATAGGAAATGGTGAAATAAACAGTTTGTGTTTTTCATAACTCGTCTGTGATGTATGCTACATCCAGCAAGCACATTTTCTTGGCAGATACTTCTTGGATCCTCGGATTTTTAAGCACCGTCCTCATGATACTGGCCATGGACCATGGTTATGCACAACCTTCCTTCGAGCTTATGAGAGTTGGCAAAACACTGCCCCCCTTCTGTGTCACAAGCTGACACTGCCAAGTTCATCCTCTCTATGAGATCCTCAGGCCTTGGCATGAAAAGCACAGTGTATTGCTTTAATTAAGCTGAGACACATTCCTAAATGTGACAGCTGCAAAGATATACCCTCCTTACAATCAGATGCTGCATGCAAAACTTAGCTTTGCTTGAACATAATTTTAAGTACATTTAGGTGGCCCTTGTCTCTTCTCTGTACCTAGGTTGTTCCAGGAGAGAGCATATGGCCCTGTAATTCTTTAAAGCTCATTTTACGGGCCATTCTCAGGCACTTCCTGCTGGCCTTTGGAAGAGAGCCTTGTTTGTGACAGTATTTTTGCTTTTGCGACTGCCAAACAACCCCCCCGAAACAGCAATAAAACCACAGGACACAATAAGCTATGGTCATCAAAATGGTTTAATGAGTGTGACCTCAACAATGCCTGTCCTTAGCAACAACCTGCACGGCAGGACTTAAACCTTTAGCATAAGCACAGCCTGGGCAGGTCACCTTTATGTTGTGTGGGAATGTCTCCAAATGTTACAGAATCGAAGACCATTTCAGAGAACGATCCAAAGTAGGGCATTTTCTCTTGAGCAAAAATGCATAGAGCATAAATAGAAGTTGGGAGTTCTCTCTGGCTTCTTAGAGAAGAATGAATCTAAAATTTTTATAGGTTTTACAAAGCAAAGCACATACGCATTGACAACTCATGTGGCTACATAAATTCATTGAATCACCACACATTTCCTCTCAATTAACTCACATTTCTCTATAGCATAGAGATATTTGAAATACAGACTGGATATATAAAATAGATCTTATTTGAAGCACATTTGTGTGAGAGGGCACGGAGTTTGAATACGGTCAAAATTATACCTTGTCTATGATTTATATGCTATTAAACAGTTTTGAAAATCTGAATTATTAATTAAAACCCATGAACTAGTAACATTTTTGAAATGGCTGTGTTTTGATAGCTTGCAGAACTTGTGTGACTTTTCAGAGACGTTGATTTCCTTTCATGTTAGCTAATAGAAACACCATTGTAATCATAAAAGGCACAGAAAAATTATGACACAAATGGATGCCATTTAAGTGTAAGCTATTGCTGAATATTAAAGTATCAGTGGTCTTATCAACACTGGATTCTAATGACTGCTGATTAATACCAAAAACATGATTGAAGTCCCTGTGAGTGTGGAGCAGTGTCATGACATTGAAGGCATTTAATCCAAAGCTAATTTCACACAATCATTCAATTTCTCATTACTCCTTTGTGACAGTGTTTGCTTTTGTGACCACTAAAAAAGTTATGGCAATTTAATGGGACCTTTAAAGTAATATAGTAAAGGTGGAATTTGTTTCTAATTTGTCACCTTTTATAACTACTAGATATAGAATCACAGAATTCAATGTATTGACTATTAATTACAAAAATCGGGTAGGCTGATTTGTATTACAGGTGATAGAGAAGTCACAAAACAACTCATAGGGCTTGGGATAGAGCTCAGCTGATAATGTATTTGACTCTGAAGCCTGAAGCCCTGAGTTTGCTCTGTAGCATCCATGCAGCTGCTGGTCATGGGGGCTTGTGTTTTGAAATCCAGCATTGTGTTCAACCAAATATAACCAATAACTTACTAAATCATACTACAAGGCACTTAAAGATAAACAAACTTAAAACTTACAAATATATAATACATAATCCTTACAAAAATTGTAACAGATAACATTATCAGTAATTTCCAAAGACTCATTCTATACCAGTTTAATGACTTGTTCATACTTCTACTATTTTCTTTTTCTTTTTAAAAGGGACCATGTCAATGCAATATTTGGCAAGGTTTGCCTTTCTTTCTTTCTTTCTTTCTTTCTTTCTTTCTTTCTTTCTCTCTCTCTTTCTTTCTCTTTCTTCTTTCTTTCTTTCTTTCTTTCCTTCCTTCCTTCTTCCCTCCTTCCCTCCATCCCTCTGTCCCTCCCTCCCTCCCTCTCTACCTTCCTTCCTTCCTTTCTTCCTCCTCCTCCTTCTCCTCCTCTTTCTTCTTTTTAATAAAGAGTGGGTCTCCATGTAGAGCTCAGACTTCTCTCAAATGTGTTACCCTCCTTCTCAGCCTCCTACATGCTAAGATCCCATTGTGCACCACCATAGAAGGCACTTCAAAAATATTTCAAGATAGTCCATTTAAGGATAATGACTTTTTTCTAATAATTGATGAATCCATATACTGGCCTAAAACATCTGATTCCCTCTTCAGCCTCATTAATATCTTGTTCATACCTGATCTGCCACAGTGGATTCTTTTCCATGTGAAGCTTCCAACTACTTTTTTCATTGAGAAGGGAAAAAAAAGTATGTATTTATTTATTTGTTTGCTTATTTATTTATTCTGGAAAGAACATGCTTTCTTCCACATTGTTGTTTCTTGCCTCTCTTCCACATATGTCCAACCCATACTTTGTTTATTTCAAAGGGTGTTTTAGGCTAACGATTAAATCACAGTAATAAGGAGGCAACCCTAAAGTGATTCAAACATGATGGAAGTTTACTTACCTGGGCCATGAGGATCTAGAGCGGGTGTTTCTGTCAGACATGATTCTGCTTCTTGCAGCAACTTGAGTTCCCCAATTATGTGATTCTACATGTCTAACATGGAGCTTCCTTCAAAGGAAGCTGCTTCCGTGATGGCCTGTGGTGGGAAACCTGGGGGGATGTATCTTTATAAACATTTTATATAGCTTTATAAACACAATTTGTTTCTGCTTACTATGTTTATCTAAAAAGATGTATGGGAAATGCATCATCCTTGTGGATAAATATGTTTGATTCCAATTCTGCTACAGAGGAAGGATTATGTTCAGAGACAGCAGCTTCTGCTTCACACACCAATCATTCTCTGTAGACAGTGTATTTGATTCTTTAACAAGTCTTCTTATTTTCCTATTAGATGCTAAACTGAGTAAGGTGAAGAAAGGTTGGAGGAACTATTCTAGAACTCACAAATCTAGTGCTTTGCTTTCATAAATGATCAATTTATTGAAATACATTAACTGATTATACAAGTGAAGAAAATGTTCCTCAGATAAAATTATTTACTAATCCCTGAAGGTTGGGTATTAAATATTAAATTAAATATTAAAAGAATTATACCTCAGATTGTTGACTTATCAAGATCACCAAAAAGTTTTCTTTTAATTCTTAATTGATAGGATTCTCTGACTGGGAAATTACAGCACATCAAATATAATTAGGAAGCAGGTTTTAAAGAAATAAAAAATACCAAATATATTTGCTATCACACTGGTGCCATCAGAAAGAGCACTTCCCCTCATAGGATTTTGTCTTAATCTCTCACAGACACCAATCAATCAACTTGTAACTCATTAATTTAACATGTAAAAGATTTCAGCATACTGGCTACAAACTTTTTAACCATACTTTCTCTGAACAAAGTAAATATGTACTAGAATTAAGAGGAAGCGTGCTATGCTTACAGATTTTCAAGAAGAAAGAAAGTAAACAGATAGTGAGTAATGTTAACAAATACATGATCACAAATTTTGTTTAATTATGTCAGAAGGGAAGGTGTAGAGAAATTCAAGAATTTGAGAGAAAGAGATAGATAGATAGATAGATAGATAGATAGATAGATAGATAGATAGATAGATAGATTATTAGGAACAAACAAATTAACCATCAACTAAATATTCTGGTTAGCCAATTATGAGTATCCCTTCCTCCAAATGATAAAGAAGTTATAGGTTATTGAAAATTGTTCTCTTAAAAATTAACTACTTCTAACTCTACCTTTCTTTTTTTTCAAGATATTGAAGACTTTGAAACAAAAACCAGAAGCATAGTGTCTGTCCGAGAAGGTCAAGGTGTGGTGCTTCTCTGTGGCCCACCACCACATTTTGGAGGTACAGTGGGGAAAGTTTGGTTCAGGCCATCCATGTGGTTCATCAGAAAGTAATGGAGACTCACCAAGTCTGTGAGCCAGTGATAGTCCTGAATAAAATCAGAGGAAGTAGGCAAGCTCTGGCCATTCATGTTCTGCACCAAAACAGTCCACCTAAATGTTTTCATTTCACTTTGTCATCTCAACAGGACACTCAGCACGTGAGAGTGGCTGGACAGTAAGGGACTGGGGGTCTGTGATCCAACTGAGCACAAAAGAGAAATGCGTTGCAACTTTGTGACAAGGGGCAAATTAGTTAATCCTCTTTGAGTCTTTTTGTAATATGTAGAATAGAGGCACTAATGAATAGTTCTATTTTGTATTATTATAAATGTCATAGGAGCTAAGGATTGTGAATTGATTAGTCCAAAGTCCATCACATTCTTAAAAATAAAATTAAAAATTTAATTTATTTTTACTTTTGTACTTTATGGGGAGTCAAATTCTAGTGCTTCTGTTGGCATTCCCACATTAACTATTGGAAGAAAGAGCTACTGCATCAATTAGAAGCAAATTTTCGATAACATTGAGTTAGAATATCTCTTAGCTGTGGCGAAAATCAAACCATAATGCCTAACTTCTTTTTTGAATGAATTGATCAATGGATTTGCCTGCTAAGAGGACCTACATCACCTACTCATTTTCTTCTGCTTTAGGACTGCAGTTTTTAAAATCCATATTAGATGGTAAATTTAATCATGATTCTTAACTGGAACCTAGTGTAGATCATGTGAACATATCTTGGGACTCTTTCATTTTATGTAATCTTAGTTCAAACTACTTTACATTAGAGTGTGTAGCTGAATGATCTGTTGCTCTAGGGGTATGGTTGTCACTCATGTTACCAAAAGCATATATAATAAATAAAAAATACAAAGAAAAAGACAAGTGACATTTAAATTAAGCTTTCACATCCTCACAGTAACAAAAAAGGATTCACTACTGTAAGTACTTTGAGGTAGAGGTAGGATAGGTTATTAATGTCATGTCGAACTGAAGGTAAGCAACTGATCAGGATTCAACTCCAGATCATCCCATCTTATCACTGTCACCTATAATACTTTTTTTTCCAGTCTGGACTGAGAGAAGTTTGAAAATAATTACCACTGATTTTTAAACACTAGATGCAACTTTTTGTGATAACCCAGCTATTATTCATGAACCTTCAAAAATCTAAAAAATTCTATCATAATTTTAATTTTATAAATAGAAATTAAAAATATTACTAGTAAATTTCATGGCATTTTGCTCACCTGGAGTCTGAAGGAGAGTTATAATACATTCAGTATTGTCTTGAGCTAAGATTATATTCGTGGAGAACATACAAAAATTGCTTAAGCTTTTCAAACTTTATTTTTTAGCCAAGCTAATTGAAATGTAAAGTGTTTATTAGTAAATCAGTTGAATATAGAAAGAAAATAAAAACACAGCTTGTTACTTCAAGTGTTCAAGAGTATGTTGATATTTTAAAGCATAAAGCTCTCACTGTATTATATTTATGCTACAAAATTAAGTCACAGATCACCAAAAAATAAAGACCTCTGTGAGTGAGTAGACTCTTGGCTGTTGTCAATAGTGCCACAGTAAATATGAGAACATGTCAGATGTTTCTTAGGGATGCTGATGTCATTTCCTTCAGCTGTACCAGAAGAGGTATAGCTGAATCAGGTGCAAGTTCTACTCTTAGGTTTGTTGAGTGACTTCCACCTGTTTTCCACATAGATGGATTCACTTATATTGTTGCCAACAACAATATAAGGTTTTATTTTTCCCAACACCTTCTCTAGCATTTGTGATAGGATGTTTTTATTTCTTTCGTATAAGTCATTCTGACTTGAATGAGACAGGGTACAAAGGTAATCCTCTGTGTGTTTTGGATATGACTAGATTTTAGGTCGATAGCTACTAAAGTTTTCCTATAATTTTATATTATATTTTTCTTTGCTATTATTTTGTTTGTATTTTTGAGATAGAATGTTGTGTGTGTGTGTGTGTGTGTGTGTGTGTGTGTGTCTGTGTGTGTGTGTGTATTTGTAGCCTAAGGTGGCCTCAAACTTGCCTTTCTCTACTAAATCTTAACTGCTGTGATTACAGGCATGGGCCAACACCCCAGTCATGTGCAGATTTCAATAAGTTGTTCACCAGCATCAATTATTGGTTTAACTTCCTGAACCATTTGAGTTACATGCAGTCCAATTACTGTTTGTACTAAAATCTTTAAGAGTTTCTTCTGTTTTATTCTTGTAGTTTCAAATGTTCATAGCATTAATCTCAAAAGAAAAAAAAATAGTGTTAAGAATCCTGTGACTCTCTCTTTCTTGAATTTGTTATGCTTCCAAAACCAGTACCAAATGGGCTAGTTTGCCACAATTTGTTAATCAATGAGGGTGGGATTATACATCCCAATTTAGGAGCACAACGCTTGTTTGGCATTCTTTCTTTAGGCCTCCTCTTTGTAAAAGAGAATCAGCTCTCCTTCTAAAGCCTGGATGCAGAAAAGCAGGTCCCACCATTAGTGTGGCAATCTCCCAAGTGTAGCTGAACTGGACTGAAGTCTCCACGTTGAACTTTCGTTTATTTCTCTGCCATATCCAAGTGTTTATACCAGTCCATTCTATCTACACTCCACCATGCCCAAATTCTTAAGTAATGTGCAGAATTCAGCCGGCCTCTCACAAAGACTGCTTCTAGACCATTCCCAACAAAGTTCGTTTTTTCCCTCATGAGGCAGGCCTCCACAGTCCACAGTTCTCTCTGCTTTTAGGTCTTTCTTAACTAGAATTGTCCAGCCAGGTTTACCTGCAAGGTATGTTTGAGTGCAAAGTTTCAAAGCCTTCCATAGTCTTCCTGAAAATCAGTTCTAGAAGACCTATTGCCACATGGTCCAGGGAAGCTTCATGATGGCAGGAAAGGTATGGTAGAGGAGAGGAGGGACAAGCCATCTTGCCCACCACTGCTGAGCTGGAGTTAATAAACTTCAAGGTCTACCTCCAAATTGCCACCAGCTGGAGATCAACCATTCAAAACACATGTTCATGTGGGAGAACTGATTCAAACCACCACACCTAAAATTTTAAGTACTATATTGAATAAGTGAGATTGGCATGTTTATCTCACTGCTGATTTTAGAGGAGGAAATGTTTCTGTGTTTCCTCATTCATTATAATGACTATAGGCTTGCTACAGATAGCATTTATTTTGTTGAGTTGTAATCTGTAATCGTTCTTTTCCTAATTTAGTCAAGGACTGTGTCACAAAAGGATGTGGGATTTAAAAATATTCTTTTCTAAAACTTTTATTGATATCTTCCATAATTATAGATCATAAGCCATTATGATTCCCACCCCTCCCTCCCCCATATCATTTCCTCTTTTAATTAGTCTCTGTTTTGTTTCAGTGTCATCATGTTTTCCTCCCATTATCTGTAGGTATTTTCGGGCACTGCAAATCATGAATATCAAGGCCATTTTGTGTCTGGAAGTTTGTGTTGTAGGCAGTCCTACCCTTCCTTTGGCTCTTACAGTTGGTCCACCACCTCTTCTGCAATAGACCCTGAGCCTTGGGAAGTGTGACAGAGACGTCCTAGTGTGGAATTCTCAACTGACTTTTTTTCTTAACACTATGGTGTCTTTTGTGCTATCCCAGTGGTCACTGATATCCAAAAAAGAGAAGCTTCTCAAGGCAAAAATGAGAGTAGCATTATTATATTGGTATGCTCATTTTTAAAAAAGTGCTTGTAAGACAGTTTGGTGGCCATAATATATGCATTTATTCAGACAACAGTAGGTGTTACTCCCCTAGGGCTCATGACCTCCCCCACTATAGGGTTTTTACTGGGTCTTCAGTACCAGGCATGCTTTCCCTCCCATTGAGCGGGCCTCCAGTCCAATTAGAGAACAATTTTTCCCCAAAAATAGATGTGTCCCAGATGACTGGCACATTTGTCCTGGCTGGCCAGTCTTAAGGCTTGCAAGGTCCACTGCTGTTCACCACCATTGATTACCTCTCTCTCCCACAGGGCTGCATGCAACCATACATTTTTACCAGCTTTATATCAGCTGACTAACAGGGAGGAGATTTCCAACTCAGCTCCAGCTTGATTTCTTAGTGGCCTGCAGCCCAAGCATTTGTGGTCTTCAGCAATAGGCTTTTACAATCTTGTTCTGGCAAGAAACCAAGAGACTTGGTAATAGCCTAAAAAAGTTTTAGGGGACTCAGGAAACTTACTGGCCAACAACTCACTGGAAGGCATCCCATCCTTGACACTGAAGATTTTCTAGTAACAGTCTATGGCTACTGGCTGTGTCATAAGAGAACATGTTGGATTTTGGTTTTCTGGACCTGAGTTACCTTACTTGGTATGATCCTTTCCAAATTTATCTATTTCCCTGCAAATTTCATAGTTTCATTTTTCTTTACAGCTGAATAGTAATTCATTGTATAAATAAACCACATCTCCATTATCCATTCATCAGTTGAGTGACATCTTGGTTGGTTCCCTTTCCAAGCTATTGTAATAGAGCCACAAAAAATATGGAAGAGCATTTAACTCTAGGGTAGTGACTAGAATCCTCAGGATATATGCCAAGGAGTGGTATAGCTAGGTCATATGGTAAAAATATTCTCAGCTGTCTCAGGAAACTCCACACTACTGTCCACAATGGCTGTACCAGTTTACAGTCCCACCAAAAGTGTAGAAGGGTTCCCATTTTTCCACATTCCTGAAAGCATTTATTGTCATTTGTTTTCTTGATGGTAGTCATTCTGACAGGAGTGAGAAGGAATCTCAGAGTAGTTTTAATTTGCAGTTCCTTGACTGCTGAGGAGGTAGAACATGTACATAGATGTTTATAGCCCACTTGTATTTCTTCTTTTAAGAACTCTATTCAGTTCAATAGTCTGCTTTTTTCATTGGGTTGTTTGATTTCTTATTATTTAGTTTTCTGAGTTCTTTGTAAATCCTGGATATTAATCCTCTGTTAGATGTATAGCTGGCAAAGATTTTCTCCCATTGGTTAAGTTGCCTCTTTGCTCTGCTCACAGTATCTTTTGCTGTACAAAAGCTTTTTAATTTCATGATGTCCCAATTATTGATTAGTGGTTTTACTTCCTTAGCAAATGGGGTTATGTTAAAAAAGTTCTTGCCTATGTTGATATGTTGAAGTGTTTCCCCTACTTTTTCCTCTAGAGTTTCAGGTATGATATTAAAGTCTTTGATCCATTTGGAATTGATTTTTGTGCACGGAGATAAGGATCTATTTTCATCCTTCAAATTATAGATATCTGGTTTTCCCAGCACCATTTGTTAAAGAGGCTGTCTTTTCTCCAGTAAATATTTTTGCAATTTTTATCAAAAATCAGATGACTGTAACTGTCTGGGTTTGCATCAAGGTCCTGTATTATTTTCCACTGATCTACTACATATTTATTATTTATAAGGGGAAAAGAGAGAGGGGTGGGAGAAAGAGAAACAGCAGAGCAAGCACCAGATGCTTGTGCCACTTTGTGCATCTGGTTGTTGATGGGTATTGCGGAATCAAATGTGGGTCATCAGGCTTTGCAAGCAGGATGTTTAATGCCTAAACCATCTCTCCAACCTGGAATTATGGAATTTTTAACACATGATTTTAATTTTTTAAAAATTAATTAATTAATTTTATTATTAAGTAGAAACTTTGTATGCATAAATGCATGTTTGCACCTCCATTTTCCTATTCCCTGCCCCTTTTCCACTGTGGGATTTCCGGTGTGCTCCATGGGGATGGAGGACTATGTGTTGTGCCAGCAGCAGTCAGTCACTGGGAAGGGGGTCAATGCCTCTGGATATTCACCTCGCCATGACTCTTTTAATCTTTCTGTTTCCTCTTCCACAAAGTTTCCTAAGTCATAGTTGTTGACTTTTAAGTCTGCTTTAGTGTTGAGATCTTAGCAGCTTCTAGATCTTTGCATTGGAATGTTTTGATTATACATGGTGTTTGTATTCTTCATCCTGGATGGTTTTCCCGCTTATCATTGAAGCAGCTTTCTTGCTCATCTCTAGACTTGGTCAGTGGTTTCTCCAGGGCCCTAGGTGATGTATTTAGGGTGGTTCATCTCCTACCAGGGAGTCAACTACCATTTCTGGTGTTGTTGGTAGAATTATGTTGTCCACTACTCACACAGCTTTCTGAAAAATAGAAAGAGATTCTGCAATGGAGAGTGAGATCAACATAGGTCAAATGGGGGTAAACACTGTGAATTTGGCAAGATTGTAATGTGCATAGCTTCTCTCTAGGCCCATGGTTAGTGGAACTATATCCTTGGAGTCCAGATTCTTGGTCTCCATAGGATTTTGGCTTGGATCCCAGTCCCAACTATGGGTTCTTTGCCACTGAATGAATCCCTAAGCCAATCAGAGAGTCCTTGATTATCCACCCAGTCTTTGTACCACTATTGATCATCTTGTCACACTGGCTACTGTCATATAGCAGTGTCCTGATTTCTTGAAACAGCGCCAAGGAAAAAGATAAGTGCTTTCCAGCACTGTACGGGCTAACCATCTTCAAACTAGTTTCCTTCCAGATTCCAGTTGGTGTTGAGAGATAGCAGCCTGTGGTGTCTTCAGCCACAGGGTCCTATTGTTTATCTCGAGCAGGTAATCAAGTGCTTTGACAGAAGCCTGTGTTGTTTTGAGGACCTTATAGGTCTCTATGATTAATAGTGCAATGTGGCTATTAAATGATTTCTCATACTTGGAATAATCAGCCAGAGCCACTTCTATGAGGGTTAGTCTATATACCACCCTACATAGGACCCTTCTTATCAGATGACACCCCTGTAATCCTTTGGAGGATTATATCTTTTAGCCTACCGTCCAAGAGTAAGAATTTTTATGGTACCAATTTGTTTTAGATTCAATTTTCAACATTCTTGTGACAACTGTCTATATTGCATATCAGTGTTCTCTATTTTCTCCAAATATCATTCACCAATTTGCCCTGGCAGCTCATGCAACACCTTCCATTGCTACACATGCTACCATCTGGAAGCTGGTTATGTTTCTGGATCTAGAAGGACCTCTTGGTGTTGTTTGATGATACTTTGTGATTTCTTCAGTAATAGGGTCTTACCTTATGCCTGGGGTGAGTATTCAAGAGCTTTGACAGAAGTCTGTCACATTTTGGGGGCCTTGTGAGTCTCTTTGATCAACAGATCAGTGTATGAAGGAACCAAAAACTATGACAGGGAGATGCAGGCCTGAGCAATTATTCTTGAGGTTAGGCTTCCTCCCATTCTATTCATGGCCCCTCATACTAGGTGGTGCCCTCAGCTTCCTCAGTAGCTTACTGTATAAAAACTAGGGTTTTATGGTGTCAATTCATTTTTAGTTTCATTTACTATATGAGTCCCCCATCCTCAGATTTCCCCCCAACCTCCCATCCCCTCCCCAATTCTTTCCCTTCCCATTTACAGTCTCTCCATTCACTGACAAATTTTCTTAATGTTCTGGTTTTACATGGTTAGGAACCTCATATTCTCACTTGAATTGGTCTATTTGTAAGCCTTTGGACTAAGGTGTTCTGTGTTTTCCTTTTTGTTTGTTTTGAGCAGGGTCTCACTATAACCTAGAACTAACATCCTGTAGCCCAGGCTAGCTATAAACTCATGGATATCTTCCTTCCTCAGCCTCCCTAGTGATAGGGTTAAAGGTGTGAGCCACCACTTATGGCTGAATTGCAGCTCTTATTTGTTTGATTGTATTTTTCTCTGTCCAGTTCCTGCTGTTTTCCAGAATTTCTTCCTCTTTATTGCATAATGCTTCACAATTTTGCATTGTCACACCCATTCAACTACTTATGTTTATTTTATTTGAATTGATTCATCATTTAAAAGAATAATCTTTGGAATATTCATGGGGCATTTCATCAAATCTGATAATTTTTCATCAGCTTCAGAAGACTTATGAACTTTTGGGATAATGTTTATTTTATTTGAATTGATTCATCATTTAAAAGAATAATCTTTGGAATATTCGTGGGGCATTTCATCAAATTTGATAGTTTTTCATCAGCTTTTGAAGACTTATGAACTTTTGGGATAGCCCTATTGTCTCTTCACACTAGCGCATCTGTTAGATTTGTGAATGTGTTCAGATGAAAGTTTTCTTAGCAGCCATCCCTGAGGACTTGATCTCTAGTACCTTTTAGGAATGATAAAACAATCTTGTACTTAAAGTATGGGTCTCTCCCTTTTGCCCTTGCTAGGGCCCTGGAGTTCAAGTTGAGAAGGGCTTTTAGTTATCTTTTGGTTTCTCGTTGGTTTTCAGCTTTCTTTTCTTCATTTGCTTCATTTCTGATATTTTCCTCTTCTTCTGCTCTTACTATATACTTTCTCCTGAGTTGTCCTGACTCATCATTTAAAGAATTATGAAAAGGGTATTTCCATTCCACCACTTTATCCAACAAACCTGCTGATAAGTTATTCCTAAGTACCATGTATACATATAAACAGGATTCATAAATAAAAGGATTAAAGACTACATACATAGTGACAGATTGCCATAAAGGCTAAAATTTTACATTAAAAAATAAAGAATTTCATTGTTTGTCTTTCTTTCCACAAACCTTATCAGTTGGCCACATAAACAATTGCACAAGAAGTAACAAATCATAATAAATTGGATATCATCTGAATGTCCAGAATTTCTTACTTTGTTGTGCTAATGTGTTCACAGAAATAGGTGTGAAAAATTCCCTAACAGGTGAAGTCTTGCAAATACATTTGTGCGCTTCACAGGGAATCTTTATAGGAAAAGTTCCAAAATGGATGAATCCTATAAATCAAAGAATTTCTCCAAAACCTAAAGCAAAACACAAAAGAATGTACACAGATTTTTCCATATGAATGTTGCCTTATAACGTAAGAATACAAGCCAAGCAGAACAAATACAATTATGGAGCTTTTTAAAAATTTTCTTGCATATGTATTTGCAAAGAGAGGGAAGGAGGGGTGGAGGGAGCGAGAGAGAAAGAGAGGCATTCTGGTCCTCTAGCCACTGCGAATGAACCCCAGATATATGTGCCACTTTGAGTATCTGGCTTTTTATGGTCACAGGTGAATCAAGCTCAGGTCCTTAGGTTTTGCAGGGGAATGTCTTAACTGCTGAGCCAGCCATCTCTCCTGCCTAAGGAGCTGTCCTTTAAGGCTGACCTGACAATCCAAATTTCATTGTAGCCAAAATGTATGTGTGTGTGTGTGTGTGTGTGTGTGTGTGTGTGTGTGTGTGTGTGTGTGCTATATTTGGTAAGGGAGAGTTTCATGGGTGAAAGTAATTCCAGCAGGAAATGTGCCATTGCCCCCACCCAAAAAAAGTGTATTTTGGGGTGTGGGTTCTGTGAGGTTATTAAAAAAAACCTGGTTCTGGCATTTGTTGGGAAAAAAAAGAGGCAGAACATAGAACCAGACTGAGCTCAGACAAGGTTACCTATTTAGCAGAGAGGAGATATTAGTGGAGTGTGGACAGCCATATCTGAAGTCATGTTCCTGCAAAAGCCCTCTGCAGGCTCTTTATAAAGACAGTAGATAAAGTTTGCCTGGGCTTGGGCCTCCTGGGGGCTGTCTAGGAGGGACAAAAGGTGACCATATGAGGGCTGGAGAGATGGCTCATCGGTTACGACACTTGTCTCCAGTGCCTGAGGCCCCCGGTTCAATTCCCCAGTACCCTCATAAGCCAGACCCACAAGGTCGGTGGCCCTGGTGTTCTCTCTCTCTCTCTCTCTCTCTCTCTCTCTCTCTCTCTCTCTCTCTCTCTCTCTGTTTGAAAATGAATAAATAAAATATTTTTTAAAACATGACCATATGAATGTGGATTAGGCTGGCTGCAGAGCTCTTTTCAAGAGGGGCTTATCTGAAATAGGGTTCTTCAGATATGTAAACATTTTCCCAGGTGTTATTCTGGGTAAGTTCCCATGAAAACAATCTTCCCAGGCTCTGAGAGCCGCATCTTCCCTTCAGCATTCTTTAGAATTTTAGGACATAATTTTCCATTTCATTACACCTTTAATCCTATTTCATAGGCGGAGATAGGGCCTGTATTAATAATGTTTCTCTCTGCCATATACCAGAAATCTTCATGACCACCCTTGTTAATGTTTACATTTTATATCAAACAGTTACCCTAAAATATTTTATAGAAATGTTGATTAAAGTGAATTTTTTATGCTGAGAACACAGGAGGATCATAATGAACATCTAATAACAAACTGCACCCAGGTTCACCTGCAGATGTTGTTTGCTTTCTCCTAAACTTCTTAATTGGTGAATATGACTTACTCTCCCAAATGATATCTAACAATCCCACCTGTTCTCCATTTCTTCTTTCCTACATTTGTTATCCAGCTCAGAGAAACATAGTTCTTTAGCTTATTGTGCATTGTGGAATCAAATTTGGGAGCAGATCAAATAAAGGTCTTTGTTTCTTTTACTATGTTACCTTGGGTTTCCAATGCCTATACCTTCTACAGAGACATGCAAGAGGAAGCCAACACAACATTCATTTTTTTATGTATTTAGCAGTGTATGTGATTGCCAATGAATATTCCCCAGGTATCAGATACAGAAAAGGGCTGCCAGCAAGGAAGGATTCTCCCTCATCTGCAAGTTTAGTTCTGATTAAGATACTCAGTCACTTGTAACACAAAGTTGGTACAACCCTTCACAATAAGGCAAAGGAACAATTTTCTCTGGGTTTTTGAATCAACATAAGTCCCTCAAAGGCAAGCTGGGCCATGACTGAGAATGAGTAATCCATAGAGTTTAATATAGTCAGTGCTTTAGCGAAGATCACGTGAAATTTTACTTTAAAATGACAGTAAAATTAATGATAGATGTCTAACATGATAAAAAAACACCTACCCTAAAAAAAAATAGCCATGCGTGCTGGCAAACACCTTTAATCACAGCACTCCAGAGGCAGAGGTAGGAGGATCACCATGAGTTCAAGGTCACCCTGAGACTACATAGTGAATTCCAGGTCAGCCTGGGCTAGAGTGAGACCCTACCTCAAAAAACCAAAAAAATAATAATAATAAAATTAAAAAATTAAATTAAAAAAAACCTAAGCTGTGAAGTACTAGTTTTGCATAGTCAAAGCTTAGCCTTTGCTTCTAGATATGAAGCTTTCAGTCCTGCAACTTATAAAAGCTGTGAATTCCCAACATCTTTAATTTACTCAATCCATTTCTTTTATTCTTTCTTTTATTCTTTGTATTTTTAATGTGGCAGGACCATTGAGCTGATGCCAGTAGCTCATAGCTTCTGTGTCTGTGGCAGCAAGATAGCACTGTTGTGTGAGCCCTGTGTGTAAATTCTTGTTGATAAAGATGTTGACAGATTAACTTAAATGCAAAACAACTCCAAGGAAATGATCAAACTTGTGCTACAGAAAAGAAGACAATTATGTCGAGAAAAGTCCTGTGTTCTCATCTCACTTTTCTCCCACTTAGTAAGTTTTTCATATTTAGTAGTACATGAGCATGATGCTGCCATACTAGGTTATTCACACTGGTAATAGATATCCTGCTCTGTCCAGACGTGATAGGTAACAACAGCAATCAGCCCACCAAAGAGGCTGATGAGGCTAGCCAGTAATACAGCATTTTCAAGACCAGCTGTGTTACGTTGTGAGACCCTATCTCAAAAAACAAAATTGATTACTTAATTGCTTAATAACTGTTCTGTAGCTCATGGATTACTCAACATACAGAAATGCTTATTTATATACCAATAATAATAATATACCATTATTATTGAGCATGTATATCATGTATTCATTCCAAAAGTATTTTAGATACTTATTTCACTTGTGTTCTGCATTCTCATAATACAGTGAATTGAAACAGAGAAAGATTAACTGGAGACTAGATGAAAATATAAGGGCCTACTTTCAGTCATTTTAGGGCCTTTTTTATTTTTGTGCTGTCTTTTTTTTTTTTTTTTATTCTGAATGAGATTTGAATGTATTGGGTGGACTAAGCAGAAGTGTGACCAGATTTCTCTGACTTTCATTTATAAATTTACTCTGGAAAATGAACCATAGCAGAGAAAAGACATAAGAAGTTAAAAAGTGACCACAGTAACGCAAGGCGGGCTTCAGCCAGGTTGATAGAAGTAGATAAGTGATAAATAGCTCTTTTCAGAATACACTTACAAAGTATAACTGAAATATAATGCTGAAAGATTGAATAGGGACTGTGTAAGACAGAGAAACGCTGCTTTAAGGTTGGTAGTGTTTGCTATAGGTGTGGGAATACTAAAGCAGTTTTGGGGATGTGAAAAATTAGAAATTTAGTTTAGGATGTGTTAACTGTCAGCTACCAAAATCATCACTCAGCGAAACTTTTAATTAGGCAATTGAATACATGCCTAGGTATAAAGATTAAATTTAGAGGGATAAAATTGAATTTATCATATACAAATAGTACTTGAAATCCCATGAATGGGTCAAATAAATCAGAGATTTCACTAAGCACTGGGCACTCAGGGCAGCCTCAGCTCATGAGCATTTCCTAGGAAATATTCTCAGTTTTATAATTTATACAATCATATTAAAGTTGTTAATTTTGAAAAGATTATGTTCCTGGAATTCATAGGGTCCTAACCTAAGTAAGCATCACTGTATTTATTTACTGCATTATTTTGACATAATTCAACTAAGAGTAGAAATTTAATCAGTGATACATAATGCATACAAGGAGATTACAGATATTCTTGTCTCTAGTGGAGAATATATCTCATAGATAAGGTGTGGCTTTGTCCCACTTCATGGCTAACCAGAGTCCAGGAGTTCAGTTATGCTGGCCCCAGGCCTCAGCGTCCTCTTTCCTCTGCCATACTCCTTTCAGTGCTGGATAGATCCTTTCTCCATGTTTCCAGCTTATGTGTTGAGTACTATAGATTTCCTCAATGCTGGAATGCTGCATAGTATAGGCAGAATCTCTTGTAATGGAAGATTGTGTTGTGCTTTGTAAAGACATTCAACATTACCACTGGATGCCTCACACTAGATAACAGTAGCATCCTCTCCCAAACTTGTGAGAAGAATATGCTTTCAGGTATCAGACAGGTGTCCCCTGATGGACAGGGTAGTCATCAGTGGAGAACATCAGGTATGGCTCATGTCTTATATTCACTAAATGAGGTTTGCCCTCAGAGGGAAGAACAAGATCCAGCCTAGTCCTTAGACATTCAAATCCCATGGCTTTGCTGTGTTTGACGGGCAGAGTTGGAGTTTTCCCAGCTGGATGTGTTTATATTTCTTCTCCAGGTAGGGTTTTTCTGAGCATCAAAAGTCCTAGAATTCTCTGTAATTTAAGAACAATAAGTATTTGGGAAGGAGAGCTTTGCTTGGTTGTTTTTAGATTCCAAAGGTTACTTTCTATTTAATTATAGAAAAAAGAGGAGGAAATCAGAAGTAACCTAATAAAATCCAGGTTTTCAAGTAGAAATGTGAAAAAATAATAACTTAAATAGGAATAGATCAAAATGGCATCAGGTGGTTTTCTGGATCTTGTAGTGAACTTGCCAAGGATGTTCTCAATAATTCCAACACAAGAAGAGTATTACTGTACTTTGGAGAAGGTCTTTGCCACTGAGCTTGCTTAACCATCATGTAACAAACCAACAACAATTATCTTTAATTCCTAAGGCAAAACACATGGTTTGCAGTCATGTGTTTTCTTTCTGGAAAATTCCAGACAGGTGGGTTATCCACTAGACCTGTGCATTGTACTTCAGTTTCCTTATACCACTCATTTATGTTTTTCTCAAGAATCATGTTTTTTTGCCAATGTTTAGATCCATTCTGCATTTCTACAGAAGGCGTTGGTGTCAGTTTTGTCACGGTGGCTCTCTTTTGCAGGAAATAGCTCCCTGCAATAAAAATTCCATCTCATGCAAGGGATATAATTGAATACATCTTTTGTTTTTGTGTTTGAAAAATCACAGTGAAATATATCGGGCTATAAAAGATGCCCAAACACCATCATGCTCTGGGGGAAATAGGATCCTTTGTATGCTTGAGAGAGGCAGATAGAGTCTTCAGTTGCTAACTGCAGACCTGCCATTTCTAATAACAATATGATTGTGAAGGGTGGCATCAGTAAAACACTGCAGAGAAGCTCCAGCAAGGACCAATGACCATTCAGCAGAAATGATACTGCTGAATCATCACTGGGGAAAAATGTGTCACCACCATTAATAACAGATAAGTGTCAAGGAGGATGGAAAGAATATTTAAAAATTCAATGGTTTCAATCTAAATTGCTCATGAATTATACATTTAATTAAGAAAAGTCAAATGGGAAAGCTTTTTAAACTTCTAGCTTGAAAAGTATATTTTTATTTCTGTATGAAAAATATACAAATTAATTACCGGATGTAGCTAATGATGGAACACAAAATTTTAAAAAAGAGAGAGAAATGATCCCAGTGCTGGCTATGGGGATGAGTGAACAGAGAACCTTAGGGAGAAGGAAGGCAGTGGCAGGAAGGGCTCAGAGATCACATTCTTCTCCAGGCACAGAGGGTCAGGAGCCAATCTGTATCTGAATCACTGGGAATGTTGTTCACTTCCTCTCTGATGTTTATTTACTTGAAAAATGGAAACTTGGAATGGGAAGGACTCTGAAATCTCTGTCATTTATGAGTGTATGATCCCATCAGCCACCTCTTCTGTAAGCTTCATGGCTCCAGACAAAGGAATACACAAGGCGGTTGCTCGCATGACCCACAATGTTTCCTTTCCATTCTTATTTGCATCAGACATTTTCAAAGTGTGGATTCCCTCAGTAGTGATGTCACCTGGAAACTTGATTGTCCAGATGCTTTATCTTCATCACAGACACATTGCATCAGTTATATTCCTCGAGAATGCAACAGTCAGGGGATTCATGCGGATATTGACATTTTTGCAAATGTCCCATTTTATGGGAAAGAATGACTTGGTAAAAAATTAATGTCTTTGGTTTCTTGCCTGTGTTTACAACAAATGCTTTGGAGTCATATAAATGGACAAATTGGCTGAGAGGATGCTTGTATTGTACAGAAATGAGATATAGACCTGTGTGGAAGGGGTAGGCAATGGCTAGTGGGGAACTTTTGACTTGAACCACAAATTTTATTGAATGTATGGGGAGAATGGGAGGTGGGAAGAAAATCTTCATATAGAGAGAAGTCCAGGATAGATATGTAGTAGAGAAGAAAGGCAGGGTTAGGGAGAGAGCAACAATTACATTTAATTATGCCTTGTATATGCTAATAATATATGCAGCCAATACTAATAATTATGATACATTCTATATGTTAATCCTAAAGTTTGGAACATGAATGTATCTTGTGTCTCCAGCATTTCATCTAATACACACATTCATAAAGTTGTATGACATCTATGATATAATTATTGAGATATGTTTTAATAAGGTATGTTGAATAAGGTATGTTGTTAATGTGTTACTTTTATGTACATATTCCCACATTTGGACTGGATTTTTCAGCAGTGTTTAAATATCTCCCATTGATGAAGGATGCAGTGCTGGGAGATTGAGTGGCTAAGATAACACTGAATTCACCATGAGGAAAGAAAATTACATCCTCAGGTCCCAAGATTACAGGTTAAAGAAGACAAAGCTTTCTTGGTCACTTGCAGCAACCTGTAATTTCTGTGAAGTAGGAAGGGTTACATTGGATTTTAGACAACTAAAGCTCACTCCTATCCCTAAAAAGGCATTGTTGAAGGAACCCTGGTCCAAACCAAGGCTCTGGGAATCAGCTGAATATGACCTTTGCTTCACAAAAGGTTGAGGAGAGGAAGAGTCCCTGACAGCAGGAGAATCTGAACTAAGTTCTTTTCCTCCTTTTTATACTGAGGGAAGATTTTCCATGTAGAAACCTCTCTGGCTTTAAACAAAAACCTCTGAGCATTTCTGTGGTGGAAAATGAGAAACATTTTACAACTGAGGCAGCAAAAGGTATCAGTAGAGAAACTCAGAAGCAAGAGACCACAGGGCATTTATGAAGGATCCAACGAGGGACTTGCAAAAGAAAATGAAGTTTCAGAACATGCGAACAGAACAAGAATGCTAAACCATCACTTTGAACATTGAAAGTGAACTGCATTTGTGCATTCATGGTCTCAAAACCAGACTCTTTGGGAGATCAAAAGAAATTGATGACTAGAATAGACAATTCATAGATACAAATTTAACTTCCCAACTGTTGTAAACATCAATCTTTTGCAATGTACCGAATAATACATATCTGTCTATGTGATTAGTTCTGAAGATAGAAAGATCCATATCATTACTTCAAAATCATCAATAGTTAGAGCACCAAAGTTTTGATTTACAATTATATTACTCTAACAAAAACCGACAAATTAAACTTTCAAAAGAGAAAAGGATTCTTTTGGTCCACAGATTTAGATATTTTTAGTCCATCATCCATTGGTTCCTCTGCTTTGGACTGTGGTGAGGCCACACATCATGGTGGTGATAGATGAAGAAGGTAAATTGCTAAACTCATGGCTGGGAAGAAAAAAGGTCAGGGGACCAGCAATCACTTCCAAGGCATACCCACTCAACCTCAATTATTAATGTTTCCACCAACAAAACAGTCAAAATTTAATACATGGGCCTTGGGAGACATTCCAAATTCATACTATGACATTGTTTTTCATTAAATTAAGAGTCACATAACATCCTGTATCTTCCCAAAGTCACAAAACCCACTCTATCATTCCTTGGTATTTAAGGCCTTTTTTTTTTTTCTATAAGCCTTGTCACAGTCAGTTCACCCATGCTGAGGTGAATCTCCAAACCAAGCACAGTTTATGGGAAGAAAGAATTTATTGAAGCTACAGATCCAGGGGAAGTTCCACAATAGTGAAAGAAGCTTTTTTTTTTTTCTGGGTTTTCTATAACACTGTCAGTATCTATCCCATATTGGAATGAACTTTATCGTTTAACCTTTAAGAGGGTATAATTTTGTTTTTGTTTTATTAATTTTTTGTTGCCATTAAACTGTGAGTTCTAAAAATGTTGCAAAATAGATGCTCAGAGATTATATAACATTTATAGAAAATTAATTTAAGATCTATGGTGGAGGACATTAACTGAAGATTTTATCCTATTATCTTTAGTTTGTCTAACCCTTCTGACAACATCATGAAAAATACTTGTTTGAGTTAAGCCATGTTGAAGAAATATTGTGGATGCTTTGAACAATTTAGCTTTATCAATTCTATTGCTTTTTTTTTAGAAAATTCGAGGTGACGCAGAAAGTTCTTCGAAAAGAATGAATACAGTGAGCATAATACATTTTTCCTGTCTTTCAGATTTATTTTATGCATGGAACTTCAATGATAACCCTTTGCATGTCCAGGAGGACAACAGGCGGTTTGTGTCTCAAGAGACAGGAAACTTGTATATCGCCAAAGTGGAACCATCTGATGTGGGCAACTACACTTGCTTTGTTACAAACAAAGAGGCCCAGAGAAGTGTGCAAGGACCACCAACTCCACTCATGCTGCGCACGGATGGTAAGACAATGAGATATCTTCAGACTGCACTTTGGGGCTGTTAAATTCTGGGAAGGCCTTCAGAATTTTATGCTTCCCTCTTGTGATTTAGAACCAAATATGATGAAAATAAGCTATCTTTAAAAATAAAACAGAAAATCATATATTTCTCTAACCCCATGCCAAAGCTCACATGGTTGTGGGTACATTCTGACATTGACTTCATGGCACTGAAATACTTTCTCATTTCTTTCCTTAAAGATTAGTTTGTAAAAAAAAATGAATGTTTGGACAATTTGACCTGAGTGTATGTGTGCATGTGTGGGTGTGCCAAATTAACATATTTGAATTAATATATATTTAATGAACATATGTGGTAACCTGCCTTTAATATCCTATTTCTTTTCCATTTTTTGCCTTTCCGCACTTTATATACTTGCTAGCAAAAATGAAAAAAAAATCATATTCCAGCACAGCAAAGCTGTCCAAAGAATGATGGAGTGAAAGATTTATACTAAATCATTCCTCCAAGGAAGAGAACCCAGATTTATCTCTGGTGAATTGTTTTTAGCTTAGTCAAGTCATGGCTGGTAAAGGACTTAGGGAGATCAAAAATTATCATACTGGAAAAATCCTCTGGTTGATTCTCTAATTAAATGCTCACAGTGAGATAGGTAAATACAGAAAAATCTGTTAGCGTATTCTTTGATCAGATTTTTGAACTTGAAATGCAAACTCTACCTCATAGAGATTTTGCAACCCCCATAGAACTTAAGGCATACAAGAATATAATCATAACTGTGATAGCAGAACTTTGAAAATAACACCACAGAGGAAGTGCTTATGCCAGAGACTCCATAGTCGCCAACTACGCAAATATATTTGCAAGGTTGTTACTCAGCTATCTGGGAATTTCAGGTTTATCTCTTCATTTTCTCCCCTTCCATGAGTACTCTGATCATGCACGGAATAGCTCATAAGCCAAAAATTGTGTAGAATTGCACAGCAATTCTACATATTATTTTCTTTCCCTGTCTGCTCTTAGTTTTTTGCTTTCTCTTTCTTAAGTACTTTCTTCCTCAAACCCCTCTGGGTTCTTCATGATTTTTATGGAAAAAAAGAGAATTATAAACATGACAAATATTTGCTTTTTCATAAGTAGGCAAGCAAGAACTATCAGATCATAAAAAATAGTAAAACAAAATAAAACCAGTAATTTTACTTTTAGTAATGATAAAGGTTTAAATTTTGTATCTTTTTATTGTACATTTATATTGTAACTTTTATATGTTCATTAGTTGTACTAGCATTTATATGTAGAATGTGTCCCTCTGATATTTGGCATGCAAAATTTAAAAATGAGCAATCATGCAAAATAACCTCAAGATTGTATTGGTTAAACTCATTAAAATGGTGAAAGTGGCCTAGAATTATATTTATTTTAGATACATCTCCCTAAAAGATATTTATGATAAATTAGTACACTGCATTAGTCTAGTATTAATTTCTGTCTCTCATTCTATATTAGAACCTTTAAAAGGATAAAATAACCTTTAAAAGGATAAATAACATAATTTCTTAATTTGTGTACTACAAATTAAGTAGCAAAACCTATTGTACTTGCATGTAAATGTTTCTTTTAAAACTTTAATTGGCATAATTAATATGCTTTGCTGCAGAAATCCTGCTACTTTCGATTAGGGCGCTGCATCAGACTTCTTATAGCTTAACGAAATCCTTCTTCCTCCTTCCTGGACATTTCTGCCCAATGCGTCCCATGGAGGGAGTGGCTTGGTTAGACATTGTGAAGGATCTTTCTTGAAACTCAGAAGCATGTATGCACTCTGCAACGGGAAACGCTAGTTCTTTCTTATTAAGAGCAACTTCTCAAGTTTTGGCTAATGAAGAATTTACTTCATAGGAAACATCTCTTCTCCAGAAATGCTGCTAGCTCTTTTGGTATTTGACAGGTGTCATGGGGGAATATGAGCCAAAGACTGAAGTGCGTTTTCCTGAAACTATACACGCTGCAAAGGATTCATCTGTAAAACTGGAATGCTTTGCCCTTGGAAAGTAAGGTTGTTTTTATTAATGGTTGCTTTGATTTTTAAAAACTTTTTGTATTCAAACATTGCTCTAAAGTCAATTGTCAAATAGATTTCAAAGGCCAGGCAATGGTGGGATTTTCTGATAGAAATTTATACAAAAATGTCTCATTCTCTGAAAATGACTGGCGTTGCAACTTTTTCCCCCCACAGTGGTAACAATTCCTTTCGTTTGAGTGAATTGTAACCACTTAGGAAGCACAGCGCAGGAGAACATGGAGAGTTGTATGTATGAGGGGCATGTCACTAAGCCTTTCCTGTGTCCTTCACAGTCTCGTGTCCTACATCCAGAAATACATTGCCTGAAGTGTCTCTATACTTAATTAATCAGCAATTCTTATAAATGAACAACCTGCACTAATTAACATCCATTGTTCATAATGGATAATTAGAATTGAGTCCAGCCTGCCCTGGGTGGTTTGTTTTATTCAGATAAGTGTGTATTCGGAACAGGTTTTAAATGCCTGAAAGACAAAAATATCTGCACTTGTTACAGTGAATATCAAAACATTTCTTTGCTTTTTCATGGTATTCAAATCCAATTTCTCTATTTGTAAACACTAGGAAATGCCACGAAGAGGGTCAAGTAACCTAGCCTGACATTCCCCATTGTGAGTGCACATGATTTACACTGAAACATGGTCAATCCAGGTTTTCCTTCTGTTGGTCCCAGATGAGGTCTGACTCCTCGTTTTCTTATAAGCCCTAGTTTATAACCACACTCTTTGTATATGGACCAGGCTTTGTGTATATGAGATTGACTATTTCTGTGAGGGCTTTACTTTAAAATCCAAAGCCGATTTTAAATATAAACATCACAATGATAAAATAGAGTTATTTTCCAAATTCTTGAAAGCATCCTCATACCTGTGAGGCTTTTTATTAACTAAATGTCCTTCAGTAATCAAAAAATAATATTTTTGCTATGAATGAAATTGTCTATATCTTTGAATTAAATTTGTCATATTAATCATTTCTTACAGAATGAAAAGATTATAATTTTTTTGATATTGTTCAGGACTCATAGTATTTATCTAATGGATGATCATTGATTAAAGGTTCTTAGGAGATTAATACTTTGGCATACCTTAAATTAATTTTTGTTTGCCTTTTGTAACATCATACATTTTCACAGCTGTTAAAACTTTCTCACAATTAAAATGGACAAAAATAAACAAAACATTTGTTGATAGAACACATTGAGGATTAGGTGATTCTTTTTAATAAGAAGCCAATGAGATAGAGGACCAGAAAATAACATTATTCTAACATAATACTGCAATATGATAGCGCATAGAAATATGAATTAATGAGTTTAACATGCTCTTATGTCATAAAAATAAAACAAAATTATTCAGGCTAGTTCTGAAAAATCTAATGAAAAATATATTTTTTCCAAACTTAAAGCCTTTATTATATGAGATGTATATTTCTTAAAATCTGGTCATCATAACATTTATATTATATATGTGAAACTGAAGCCTAGTTCAGATAAGTAATCTATTCAGTTTCATACTGCCATTCTGAATTTGGGAACTTTAAAATAAGTTCTAAGATAACTGTAAATACCAGCTATACCAGTTTGTCTATCCAAGCCACTGGCTGAAGTGGGAAGGGCTGAGGGTGGCAGAGGAGAGAGCCTGTTCTTAAGGTGAAAACCTTGAAGCCAGTTTTTACAATTTTGAACTCTGAAACTTAATGGCAGGGTTCTGTCACAAATTTCATTGAATCAATTCAAGGGGTGAATGACTTCAAAAGCCCTGGTCTCAGGAATTGATTGACTTTCATATTGGGGTAGTAGTTTACTTGAAATCACAAAATAAAATCTTCAAATTAACTGATGCCCAAAATGCTCGATTACTCAATACATGACTGTATTGAATCATGAGACCCATCAGGTCTTGGTATTGTCTAGACCTGCATCTAGAGCTGCATCGTTAAGTCATTTTAGGCATGTGTTAGTTGTCTAAAAGTTTTGTTTAAATGTAAACTTCATATGATATTGTCAGGTTTCATCTTAATAAAACTATAGATTTATAAAAAATAACTGCTTTTGAAATTAGTAGGGATAGATTTAATTTCCCATTTTCTTAGAAGTTATGTGATCTCTTAGCAAACTTGCAAAGGTCAATTTCCATGGTCTTGAATTATTATCATACTTGCCTTGATTTTTTTCATTGTGAAAGTTAGTAGAATAGGTATGACATACGCTGTTTAGCTTTGGCACTGTGACTTAGCCAATAAATATTCATTGAATTATTCTGAATCAAGGGGACCAATTTTGGTAGTCCTATCATATATCATTTACATCATTTGTACTTGTTATTAAGGTTTTATGTATTATGATTTTTTTTCATTTATTTTACCTTTTTTGGTTAAGCTTGGGAAATCCTTATTGACACAACTTCATGTTCACTTATTCATTCATGAGCCATGTTCCATCCACTTCTCATTTGAATTACAGCATATTTTTTATAGGATTTTCTTTGGATTGGTTCTTAGTTTCTTGCTTTTTACTTACATTGTCTACCAGTCTTTGTGGGTTACCTACATTTTTCAGTATAGGTATTTGCACTTTAATCACTGTATCTTTAAATCACTGCATGACAATAAAATTGTGTATTTAATACCTGAATCACTTTAAAATTCACAGTCTAATCATTAAAATATTACTGCTCAGTTGAGTCTGCTCAGTTTTTGCTTCTTAGACCATTTTAGTATATTTTTCCCTCCACCCAGTGAGACACTAGCACCATCCTCACGGCTCTCCTCTCTGCTGACCCAAAAAGAGACTTTTTTAGAAAACCATGACTGTTCACAGGCTTACTTCAGGCATTTTCACTCCCAGATGTCACTCTTTTATGCTAGGATACATTTTTAGAATCATTTTTCTATATATTTCTTGAGTTTTCTCTTGTGCCTAGAAGAAAAGTTAGTGAAATCCTACTTCCTCCCACATTGTTGGAGGCCAGGTTTAATTTTTAATGATAATTTTGAAGTTAAACCCAGTGAGGTGTAGATAAACTGACAACTAATATCAATTAGAGATCAAATATTTGAATTAATATGTCACCAATTCTGACTTTAAACCTACCTCATTTTCAATCATATGATAATTATGTATAATAATTTATATGAAGTTACCTTTTAAGTATGAAACATCTTTTATATGTGGATGCTATATGGATCTCAACTGAAGATATTGTCCTATTCATAATTCTGATGTAGTCTCATTTGGCTCAGGCTGGACTTGAACTCCTGATCCTCCAATCTCAATTCCCCAAGTACTGAGAATACAGTCATGTGCCAGCAAGATTGTTTTTATGTGGTGCTGGGATTGAAACTCAGGCTTTGTGCATGCTTGGCAAGTACCGCATGAACTGAGTTATATCTCCATCCTTCCTCAGCAGATTGTTAATAAATATTTGGGAATGAACATATATATATATATATATATATATCTTTCTCATATACTTTGTTAATTCCTAATATTTCTACAATAAGCCTTTATTGCATATACTGAAATAACAAAAAATCAAAATACATACTTTTATAAATTCAAACTCTTTTCAATGTAAAAAAATAAGCATTTAAGTAAATTTCTCAGAGACAACCAACCAAACAAACCTCATTGGTCTGTTTGTGATGTGGCAATGTATACCATTTCAAAAAATTCTTTATATAGGTAATGAGAAAAAGTAAGGAAAATGTATTTTTAGTCATCTACACAGAAGGGAGGGTTTGTAGACAGGTCCTGAGGAAGGCTAGTTGAAGTTTTCAGTTGCAGAGTGCAATGATAGCTTAGACTTCTGTGCACTAAAATGAGCATAAAATAATGACAAAAACCTGTCCAAAGAGTAATTGCTATGAGGTTGGGTACATGTAACTCACTTTTTTTGCTGTTTGAAAGTGAATACAGTAACAGTGTTCAGCTCTCAGTTTTGTCTCATTTGTTTAACATGACAGACTCTTAATTACTTAAGCTGCAAATTAATTGTATTGTGAAATACACTGAGAAACTCCATGTATAAGTGCCATGCAAACGTCGCATGATTGACTGGTTGAACTGTTTCTCAGAGAAACCATGAGCCTTTGCTCTTTGTGAGGAATTAAACTGACATCTCCTTGAACAGCTCTGCAGCTTTGCTAAGGGAAACAAAGCGACAAAAAGAAACATATTTTCCTTTAAAAATACTGTTGATTTAGTAACTTTGCTGTCAATGTTTTGAAATGTAAATTAAATTATCAGTGTCACTGAGTGTCCCTATGTGTTCTGGAACCTTCACACTGAGGACTGTATTTATGTGTGCATGTCTACCTTATCTATTTTTTCTAATTTATGGAATCAAGCAATACCCAGCATGGCTATTAATGTCAAATTGTAGAATAGAATTCTTACCCCAATATTTTTAGGTGTTACAGAGCTCTCAAATGACAGAGTGCTATTTCTTATACTGTTTGCTGTTAATTCCTTTAGTTATAGATGTTGTTTTGGATTATACTGCAGTAAGAATATAGATCACATTATCTGCTTATCTATATCTATATACTATCTATTTATATTTCCATAATCTATCATCTATCTTCCATCTATTTATCTATCATCCTATCTGTAGATCATCTATCTATCTATCTATCTATCTATCTATCTATCTATCTATCTATCTATCATCTATCTATCTATCTATCTATCTATCTATCTATCTATCTATCATCTACCTCTCTCTCTCATCAAAGTATCATCATCTATCCATTCATCTATCCATCCAGAAAAGGTCTCACTATATGGTTCCAGATGCCCATGACCTCATTATGTAGTTCAAACTGGCCTTGATCTCAAAATCCCCCTGCCTCTACCTAAGGATATTGGGGACACAGTCATGAATACCACTCCTTTTTGTCTATAGCATTAAGTGAAACTGGAGGCTCTGAGCATTTGTTGGCTTTCTACAGTGATTTCTCTTAATCCATCAGCAATTTTAATAATGTACAGTATTGATGACTTTCAGTAATTTGCCTTTCCCCTCTCAGTGAGGTCCAAAGTATGGTTTGCCCCACTTAGGCCAGAACGTAAATTCTAATTCTACCTAATGACTTTGCGTTTTTAACAC
Organism: Zapus hudsonius; assembly: GCA_004024765.1. Classification (NCBI taxonomy): domain Eukaryota; kingdom Metazoa; phylum Chordata; class Mammalia; order Rodentia; family Dipodidae; genus Zapus; species Zapus hudsonius. The sequence continues at coordinate 13,769 of PVHP010007416.1, read as the reverse complement.
TTCAACATAAAATTACACTATCAAAAATATTATAATCCATAGAATACTCACTATGGTCTCTAGTCTTAGAACTGACAAACCTGTAAGTATCTAATTCAAAAATTGATCAGAAATTGAATTAAAACACTAGCTCGTCTGGGTGTTTATATAGCCACTTAAACTACCACAGGATGATTTATAGGACATCCTTTTTATTACATATTCTTAGGTCAAAATCAGGACCTTAAGCATTTTAGGCCTGCACTTTACCACTGCACTACATCCACAGCCTAGGAAATGGGAGATTATTAGTGATTTTTCTTCAAATTTAAAGTCAACATGGTGTTCTCAGTGGGTATGGACTGCTTTAGTCTTTAGCTTGTAGTTGGTTAGTTTTATTATACATAAAAGGAAAAGGAAAATACTTTCAAGCCTCCTTTAGTAGATAAAGTAAGGTTATTGAATTCCTGAAAGTGCAATTAAATTTACCTGGCATGTTCTTCACTCTTAATAGTCAATAAATAAATATTTTTGTATTAATCCTGGCCTCCATTAAGCAGCTCAGGCTGAGGTTAAAATAAAGAATCATATAATAGGAGATGGAAAAGGTTGCTGTATTGAGCTTCTATATTCACATAATCTCTGAGACATTCACAGAATGGATACTCAATGTTAAATATATGAGTTTAAGGATCACTGGCCCTCTATCAATCACTCATTTGACAAATTGAACATTGATTATTTATCAACACAGCCAATATGTATTGAAATACCTCATTCAATCAATAAATGTTACAGTAGTTAATCATTCAGAGGGAATCTCTAAATAGCCCAGAGGGCATGAAGAAATGATGAAGATAAGGACTACCTGGGAGTTAGTATGCTAGTGGAGACGAGACTATTATAATAAAGTAAGAGCCGCATTTCTTCTAGGCAGGATCTTTCTTTCCAGATTTTCAGAGGTAAGGTTCAAAGATCCTCACTTTAATAGTTACCTTTTCCCCAGGTTGTTCCTTGTTCAATTGAGATTGGAAAATATCACTCTTTATGGCTTTGATAGATCACAGTTTTGGCTATTGTTAAAGAATTTTTATTTTATTTTTGTACCTCTGAGAAATATGAAATGGATAAATTATTTTCCCTCTTTTTCCATTTTACAGATTCATTTTTTGGTAACAATTTTTTTATTAACATTATTAGGACACAGAATAAGAATTTAAGACAGTTCTAATATGAATCTATACAATTTTTCTTATTATTGATCTTTTTTGATATCTTTATTATTATTAAGTATATACATTGTATGAGCAAATCTTGTGAAGGTGTCCCTGTTTCCCTCCTCTCTGTCCCCTGCCCTCTGGCGTCCTTCCTCAGTGCGCACACTGAATATGTCCATAGGTGAGGAGGTTATTGTGAATTTGTTAAAGCTCATCAACCAATAGTGATGCATTGATATTAATTAAGGCCTTAGGTTTTTCAATTTTTTTTTGGATTTTCCTTATGGTCCTTCTAAGATTCCCTACCACATTTCAGAGCTTTGCCTTATGTCCTCAGGATCCTTTTGAACAGAGCATCAAGTTAGACTTTTCCCTGTTTCAGAAGATGGTTTTTGGAGCGATAGTTTTATTGTAGGTTACTCTTCTGTTAGAAATTGTCTAATATTTTCCTTCCAATGAGACTGTGGTTACAAATGGTAAGAAGGAAGAACATGGAGGCAACGTGTAATTCTTACCACCTCATTATTATATTCACCATCCTGTCAAAAAGACTTGTGGCAGATGATGCTGGCCATTATAACTAGGCTGAGATCATTTGTAGGAGTTATCTGGTATAAAATTATTATTTCCTCCTTTGCATACTGATTCTTTGGAAGAATGCTGATTTTTGCAATCAAGTATTACTACATTTACAGCAGGGTGTTGAATCTGTATAATTTATTTAGAATTCTGCCTGGGAGATTTGACTATTAATTTTCAATTACTTATACCAACACTACCTCCTACACACTTATCTCACACTTAAGGTTGGATGTTTGAATGCTGTCTTTAAATAGCACTTCCTTTACTTGGGTGCTCCAATTGTGTATTTTTATTATTGAGAGCTGTCTTAGTTGTAACTTATGCCATTCCTTGTGCCCTCATTCACTCATGGAGTATTGAGTGTGCTCAGTACTTTCTTACTTTGTGGTTTTCTGGTCTTGTAAGAATCAATTCTTTGAAGGATTTATGTTCCCTTTTATTAGGAATGATATTAGAATCTGATATCTGGGTGCTAGTTAATTTCAGGAAATGGAGTAAAGAAATATGTATTTATCCCCTCCTTTACCATGAATTGCAAAAAAAACCTATCTCTATAGACAACAATGTCCATTGTACCAAGTCTACTCTGCAGCCTTAATGCTGTCTTTGTCCACAGAGACTCTTCTGCTTATTTGCTAATAAGAAAATTTCCCCTCTACCAATGCTGCACATTTTGACAACCTCCCCAGTCATACTTGAGAGTTCCTCTTGTATTTATAATTAATGGGTATTTGATAAATATAAATTATTTTTATCCATTCTACCAGGTGTGTAGTTTTATTTTATTGCTATTATAATTTGAAATTCCCTAATGACTAAATGTATTAAACATCTGAATAGGCATATTTGCCATCTGTTTATCTTTTGTAAGATTTTTATCAAATTATTTCACTTTTTAATAGTTTTTTTCCTCATTGGTAGTTGTTGATGTATTTTAGAATACTTTGTGTATTTTAAGTACAAGTGTTTATCTAATATGCATTTTTTCAGTGACTTTTTTGATTCTTTTTATTCCTTAAACATATATTTATTGTCCATAATGAGTTACATATCATCTGGCAAGAGGGGCCATGAGTTTTAGGGGAGAGAGTCTAATATGCATTTTATCAATATTTTTCCTAACAAAATAAAAAGATGTAATGTGTCTTTTGATAGTACAAACTATGAGTTTTTTTTTTAAATTTTGTAACTTCATCCCTAAGGGAACATGAGTTGATTACTAATAATATCTTTTTTTTCTTTAAGGTATAGTATTTGTTTTGAATATGAAAATTCACCAGCATAGCCAAGGTTAAGTAGATTTTCAACATCATTATAGTTTAGACATTTTCTAGTCCTTAGCAGTGTCTAGAGTTGCATTTAAGAAAATATTTTGCTATTTGAGATCATCGTCTCGCATATTTTACTGAGAACTTTAATAAGTGAATGTGCAGTAATGTGATCCTGTTCCTATGTCTTTATCCTTTGTCTCATCTTCCCTGACCCCATCCCTTGAGGACTTTCCTCTTTCAAGTCATTCTTTCCTCTGTTTTATTCTTTAATTTCTTTCTCCCCCTCTTTCTTCAACATCTGGAGGAATGCTGGTCATGTGGATTTGTGGATCTGACCACTGTAGGGGTCATGACTGTACCATTCAGGAGGACAATATTCCAAAATACTCTTTCTTACCGTGTAGTGCTTACATTCTTTTTGAATCCTTTTCTACAGTGTTCCCTGAGCCTTGGAGGGCATGGGGGAAATTTTCTTTAGGGTTCAGCTCTGGGCAACTTATTTTCTACTTTGATAAATTTTGAGTCCCCTCAGTTTCCACCACTATCTTCTTCTCTCATGATCCTGTGAGAGCAGCAGTCAGATTCATACCAAGATTGATTCTGGAATGTTCCCTGAGCCTTAGTGATTTTGATACAGCTAAGCACTATTTCTTTTTTTCTTGTCATTTTGATTAATCTCGAATCTTCTTGATATTTTCTGTCATTTATAGTCTAGATATTTTAACAATTGTATTTCACCTTTTGGGTCATGATTCATTTGGCACTAGTTTTGTGAAAGCCAGTGTTTATTGTCTATGCACAGTAAATTATTCCATCATTTGTTGAAAAGGCAAACATGTCCCCATTGTAATTCTTTTGCTCTTTGTCAAAGGTATATTGACCATATTCTTGTAATTCCATTTCAAAAATTATTCTTTCCTTGCTCTATTTGTCTCTTTGTTAGCTTGTCACAATGTCTTTTTTCTTACACCTTTATAGAAAGTCAGGTAATATCAGTACTTTTGGTTCTCATACTTTTTTAGAATTAATAAACACACCCAGTTTATTTTATTTTCACGTATCATTTATTGCAATAGCTGGTACTTCCACTCCCATATTATGGGAACTGATAGGAAACAGTCTTTTCTTTAGCTATTAAAGTATCCAATTTAGACACCATATCTCTCAATGTTCGCTCTATATTTTTTTGTAGCTAACAAGTTGGGGAAGTTTCATACAATGTCTAATTTTAAAAGCTTATTATTTATTATTGGGTTATTTTTATTTATAGATGTGGAATTTTTCAAAAACTTTTTGCCATAGTTGAAATAATTTTTCTATTTCTTTTCTGCTGGGTATCATATTTCAGATCTTCAGATGTTGAATTACCTTGCTTATGTGAGAAATTTTGAGAAATCACCATTGAGACACTCACAGTCAGGTGCTTTCTGTTTTGGAAGAATATTCATTATTGATTCAATTTTTTAACCTGTTATTTTTTATTTACATTATCTATTTCTTATTTTGGGGATTTTGATAATCCTCATTTTTCCCGTAATGTTTTGATTTCATTTATACACACACAATAAAATCAGTGGCAATAACATACTTTTCATTTGCAATATTTTCATCTGTCTCTTCCCCTTTTCCCTTTCTAAAGAATAGCTGGACATTTATCAGTTTTATCTTATTGATTATATTAAAGAACAAAGATTTTGTTTGAGTGAAACTTTTCTTCATCTGATTTCAAATTAAATATATTCAGTTGACTTGCTGCATTTTATTTTGTTTTATTTTAGTATGTTATTAGAATTGCTTTGCTTTATTGTTAGTTACTAACATCTTATTTTGGCTAATTGATAAATTAGGCTTTATCAACATATTTATGTATGTAAGTATGTATGTATGCATGTATGTATGTATGTGCGTGTGTATGTATGTACAGAAAAAACACAGTGAGTACAAGTTTAATATTATCAACAGCTTTAAGTATATAATGGGGGTCTTATAATATACCCTCTCTATGTACCTTAATATACATTTTGCAGATAAGGGCTTGAGATGGTTAGCTGCTGTTGTTTTGTTTGTTTGTTTGTTTGATTTTGTTGTGTTATATTTTCAGACAAGGATCCTTTTTATGTATCAGATTATAATCGAGACTTTGAGGCCCAGCTGTCCTTGAATTCATATTCTTTCCATCTCAGTCCCCTGCATGCTGGGATTTACCAACATATCATGCCCAATTAGATAATCAATCTTAATTTGATTGATGCCAAAAACATTAGTAAAACACACCCCTGGAAGAAATATCTGGAGATGATTAGATCATCCTGTCTCAAACATAATCAATGGTTTACGTAATCCACTGATTGATTCAAAATTGGAATGGACTAGTGAGAAGTGATAGATGTATAGATAATATAGGAAGTAGGTCACTGGGGGGCTCTCTTTGTTAGATATACCTTTGTCCACACTACTTCCTTTGATTCTTTTCAGTCATGCATTTATGTTGTCATGGTGTATGCATCACCGCCTGCTGAATGTAACAGACCTGAATGTGGACTGAAACCTTTGACGCTATGAGGTCAAATAAGCCCTTTCTCCTTTAAACTGTTCCTTTAAGGTACTTTAGAAAAACAGTGTGTGTGTGTGTGTGTGTGTGTGTGTGTGTGTGTGTGTGTGTGTGTGTGTGTGTGTGCACTTGCATGCACATGTTGATGCGGAGAAGGGCAAACCTATGTGTGCATGTTTGCAAATGTGTGAGTTCATGTGGAGGGCAGAGTCCAAACTTGGGTGTTGTTCCTCGGGAATGCTTCTCTTGTTTGAATCAAGAGGGACTCTTTATCTGGTCACTGAGAAAGATTCTACAACTATAAAAAACAAAACAAAACAAAAAAACTAGCTTATCACTTAATTATCCCTAGAGGACAACTTTGCTCAGTATTTGGATAACATATATTTCTCCTGTCTTTGTAAGATAATTGGTATAAGACTTCATTTTTTTTTTGTAAGGACTTCTTAGGTCCTGTAAAATGCATACATATTTGCAGGTCACTGAATACTTTATCCTCCCACAAAATGACAGTGGGGTGTTCAGGTGGAGATTTTTCCACCAATCTCTTTCTGGTGAACAATTCATTTACTTCCATTCTGGTTCCATTTTTATTGCCACAGATAATCATTTAAATTCTGCAGCTATATTTTGCTTGCACTCATATTAAATTGCTTTGTATATTTTTTAAATATATATTTATTGTCCATAATGAGTTACATTATTTAGCGGGCAAACAATGCGTTGTTATCCTGAATTCCCCAATTCCCCCCCTCCCCATCCCTGATCAGTTGGATATCCTCCGCCATGGGCTGTCTGTATTAGTCCTTGTGGCTTTGTATATTTTTAAAAACTGTAATTACTGGTGAATCAAACAGAAAGTACTAAGTTTTCTGATATGCCTTATCTGATAGCATTCACAAACCGTAAGCCTTCTTTACAGATAGACAGACTCTTTTCATTTCAAATATTCTGAATCTAAAATAAAACATTCATTCCCATTTTCCCCAAAAGTAAAAATTGGATTTTTAAAGTTCTGCTTCAAAAATTAATGGAAAGTCCCTAAAATGATCCATGAAGAACATATGCATTTCTTGAAGTACCTCTCCATCCTTCTCTTGATGAGTTGTCACCACCTCTCTATGGAGAGAGACCTGCACTTTCTACCTTGAAGTAACTGGGATACTTCAGAAGATAAAGATTTCACATCTAAGCTGGAAATGAGGTGATGGCAAAGAAGGTTACTTTAATTCCTCTTTGTAACTAGTATGTAAGCTTTTGCTTTAATGTATACTTGCATTCAAGACAAATTTCCTATTCTGATCTTTCTACAAATAGTTCCACCTACTGATGGTAAATCAGACTGACAATTACATAGATCAGTTTTAATTGGCAGTTGGTCATTTTCTGCAAGTGTGTCAAAAGTGTGGTGGTTTAGAACTCAGTGCCTATAGGAAAGCCAACGAACTCATGTGTACATTTGAGTGACTGAATATATTTAAATGTGTTTGTTGTGAGATATGAGACATGCTTTGAAACTGTTCTAGTCCTAGTAGATCTTTCTTCAAGTGGTAAAGCTCTATAGTGTGTAGTGTGTAATACTCTAATTATAATACAGATAAAATGAATGATTAAATGTCAGTACACCATTTTCAATGTCTTCTTTACTTCTTTGTGAGAAATTTTATGCTTATGAGCCAAAATAAAGTCAAGAAATGAATTTGAGTTAACACAAATCTGAATCAAATTTTCACTTTCTTTAAGAGTGGAAGAAGTGCTTATATACAATTAATATTTTTTACCAAAATTATTCACAAGATATGTTTATCCATTAAATATAGTATCATTTTCAAACATACCATATTTTTAGATGATGGGATTTTTTTATATATGTGTGCATTAGAGTTAATTTTACTTAAATAAAAAGGGATTGAATTTAGTAACAATTTTCCCCCTTTTTGCACTGTGATAGTTAAATTTTGTTGTCAACTTGATGCTTGAGAAATCTTGAGCATTGTGTAATAGATTTCCTCCAAATTGAAGAGAGAAAGGATGCTCATGGAATTCGGGAACTAATATTAGCTAAAAACAACATCCCTCCTGGGAAGGCAATACAGAAAAAAAAATCAAAGACTCAGGAAATCAACAAGTATGGGAAAGGGTTCCATTACCCCGCCCTAAGGCTATATAAAGGGGGAAGGAAATCTCTCTTTCTGCCTGGCTGCAGATACTTGGTGTTACTTGTATATGTATCCATCCTGTTCATTTATCCCTACATCTGCATTGGAATGAAGTTTCCTCACCCTTCTAGCCTGGACTGAAGACCAGCGGCTCCACAGAAAGTCTCTAGGTTTTCAGTGCTCTATTGGGACTGCTGAGGCTGAGGTATCAAGCTACATGGACTCATCAGCTATGGGTTCCTTGACTCTAGGGCCTGCAGACTGCTATTGTGCTGCCTTGAGCTAATCCATCAAATCCCCTTTTTATGACAAATCAATCTATTGGTTCTCTTCCTCTAGAGAAATGACTAACACAGAATTTGGTACAAGCGGTATTTCTAGAGAAACAGAAATGGAAGAAAGAGTTTGTTTAGTAGGGTTGATGCTATCTGGTGTCAGCACTTCAACTTCAGTGCTATTAAAGGCTCTACTAGTAATACGGAGAATAATTTTGCTGGTGACAAGGAGTGCATTTTGCTATAAGGAGGGCAAATAAGGAGAGTGCACTGATTGGAAAAGAATGTGATCTTATAACTTTGGATAGGACTGTGTGGAAAGACCATGAAGAATCTGGGGATATTGAGCTCTTGGATTCTGGTGCACTTCTTTTGCCTGAGGAAGGAATCACCCCTTCATAGCAGAAGCTGCATTTTCACCTCCAGACCCTGAAATATTATCCTTTTCATTCTTGCCTGATGGAATTAATCCTTCTTTGTCTGAGGAACCTGCAAAGAAACTCACTACAGGAGGTGCTGGATAAGTCCATTGCTCTCAGTCTCATCAATCTTCACCTCTAGGCCTATAACCAGATATAAGACAAAGCAGGCCCCTAAAGGTGAGATAGAATAGGTGAGGTGTACTCCTAGAACACTTCAAGATTTTTCTAACTTGCATATGCAGAAGCATGGGAAATATGTGGGGGAAATGGATTCTAAGTGTGTGGGGTAATGGAAGAAGAAAACTAAGATCATGTCAAGCTGAATTTATTAAAATGGGCCCATTGTCCAGTGATTATAGATTTTAAACTGCAGCTCATGCAGTTAGAAGTGGCACCAAGAATTTACTTGATTGGTTGTCTGATGTATGGATTCAAAGATGTTCCATTGTGAATGAGCTCTAGCTGCCTAATATCCCTTGGCTTAATGTGGATGAAGGGCTTAAAAGGCTTAGAAAATTAGAATGCTGGAGTGGATTTATCGTGTATACTCAACTTTGTCCCCACAATAGAGGGTCTCAAAGATGTGCATTTCACTAAGAGTATAATAAACAAATTTGTGAAGGGTGCTGAGCATACTTTAAGCTCCCAGTAGTTGATGTTATATGTAAAGAGGATATCACACTGGGAGCTGCAGTTGTTTTATTAGGTGAATTAGATGCAATGGGTCTAAATGGGTCTCCAAGTAACAGAGGTCAAGTGGAAGTACTGAATCGCCAAAGATGAGATCAGCATGTTTGCTATAATGGACAGCATAGGCAGAACCATGCTCATGATGGTATGACTCATGCAGACCTTTTTGTACTGGCTGATTAATCATGGTGTTCCCAGAATTGAAATAGATAAGAAGCCTACTAAGTTCCAGTTTGATCCTTATGTGTATTAAAGTTCCAGAGTAAAGAAACTAAAGGCTACTGTGCATTGTAGTATATCAGAGAACCAAGGCTCCTTTTTTTTTTAGTTTGATATTATGAATTTTTTTTTATTTTCCATAATGAGTTACAATATTTAGTGGGCAAACAATGAGTTGTTATCCCCAATTCCCTGCTGCCCTCCCCTCCCCAATCTGCTGGATAACCTACTCCATGGGTCGTCTGGATCAGTCCTTGTGACAGGGGACCATGGATAGCCTAGTATTCAGCCAGGTTCTCCTGGCCATGCCTCTGGATAATCTCTCCCACCACGGCTCTCACAATCTTTCCGCCCCCTCTTCCGCATAGTTCCCTGAGTAGTGGTGGATGAGTATTAAGACTGCTTTAAGGTTGTGAGCTTATGGGTCTTTGTGTCGAAAATCCTTGGTTACTGTCTCAGTGGCTTATTCTGTGTTGATTTAAGGGACCCAAGGCTCCTGTTTGTTAAATTTTTTTATTGATAGCTTCCATAATTATTGACCATAAACCATTATGATTCCCTTCCCACCTCCAGCCCCCATATTACTTCCCCCTCTCAATTATTCTCTATTTTGTTTCAGAGTCATCACCTATTCCTCCAATTATGTGTAGGTATTCTCAGGCCTATGATGTTATGAATATCAAAGCCATTTTGTGCCTGGAAGTTTGTACTGGAAGCTGTCCTACCCTTCCATGTGACTTTTACAATCTTTCATCCACCAATTTTGCAATAGAAGCTGAGCCTCAGGAAGTGTGATTGAACTGCTGAACACCCACTCTCATTACTTCTCAGCACTATGGTGTCTTTTACATTATCCCAGTGGTGACTAGTATGTATAAAAGAGAATCTTCCCTTGACAAAAGGGAGAGTAGCATTATTATATGGGTATGCTTATTTAAAAATGCTTATAAGACACTTTGATGGACATAATATATGCATTACCAGAAAACAGCAGGCATTAGTCCCCTAGGGCTCATGACCTCCTCCTCCATAGGCTTTTTACTAGGTCTTCAGTATGAGACATGCTTTCCCTCCTCTTAGAGAGCAACTGGTCTCACCCACAATAGACATGCCACCATTGCCCAGTTGGTCCATTTGGCCTGGCTGGCTAGTCTTAAGGCTTGCAAGGTCTACTGCTGTTCACCACTGTTGATGACATCTCTCTTCCATAGGTATTCATGTAGCTATAGCTTTTACCAGCTTTTTGTCCTCTAGTTAACAGGAAAGAAGTTTCCAGCAGAGATGAAACTTGATTTCTTAGTGACCTTTGTGGAATTTGACAATATGATCATAGCATCTCATTCTGGTAGGCAAACAAGACATTGGCAATGACCTAAAATGCTTTGGGGTATTCAGAAACCTCCCTGGCCAACAACTCACAAGAAGGTATCCAATACCAGGCTCTGATGGTTAGGTTTTGACCTTTTAACTAACTCTTGGGGGTCTCTTAGGATGTTTACAGGAAGGCAGCCTCTCAGTAGAGGGCAGGATGTAAAGAAGTTCAAAGAAGCTAGAAGTAAATATCCTTTCCTGTGTAGGCATTGCAGGAAGGAAATTACAGAGACTCAGGAGCCATTAAGTCTGGGGTAGGGCTGCAAGACCCCACCCTAAGGCTATATGAAGGTGAAAGAATTCTCGCCTTTCCCTACTGCCTGTTTGCTGTTCTCTGTGTGTGGCTGACTATGACAGATTTTGACAGATTTGGTACCAGGAGTGGGGTGATTCACTGAGATGAATCTGACCATGTGAATTTTGATCTTCTGACTTGTGTGCTGGAGGAATGAACATGAACTTGGTACTTGCTACTGAATATGCCTTCCAGAGAGGTAAGCCAAGTTTTATAGACTATCCTGTTGAGAATTTGGAAATGCTCAGTTCAGAGAGAATTGCATTTGGAGGCTTGGCTTGTGAACTTTCTACAGGGAAGGAGAGACTGCAGAAAACCTTAATAGAAGTGTGTGCCTTGGTCAAGGGGTGGATGTGTCCTACTGCCCATGCCCAGATAGTTTGACCAACGTTAAATTAAATAATGGACTGTGTGCTTGGCTATGGATATAGGACTGAGAATTTAAGATTTGAAGTTAGAAAAACCTCAAAGCATGTTTAACTTACTGGCAGAGACTGGCTTTTGATTATGGCCCAACTGCTTTACATTAAAACAATGAAGAGATGCCTGAGGTGTTTCCACCCAGGAAGGACAGAAAGATGGACTTTTCAAACTGTTTGGAAAGGAAATCGCTGAAAGAAAGGAATCTGCTCTTCAAAGTCATGTCTATTTTGTCCCTGAATTAACAACATGAATGTTCCCTGCATACCTGGTATTTCTTTTGGAAGCATGAGGAATGCATGCATGGAATGGGTCATGAAGTGCACATGGTTCCAGGAGCGGCTGCTGAGATGCAGTATTTGGAACAGGGCATGAAGTCCCTGCTTAGCCAGCAAAGCCATTGGAAGATGGACCGTGGTTTGCAATGGGGACTCGAAGATGTTTTGGACTTACCAGGACTTTGCAAGGACTACCATGGAGTGCTTTTGGCTTGGGATGGAACTTTCCCAAGGTGCTCAGAGAAGCTGGAGAGACAAAATTGGAAAAATCTGGAGACTGTCAGTCACCAGTTATGGTATGGGACTTGAACTGCATATATGGATGTTTGCTGATGTATGTTGAGTTTGCCTTGGCCCAGTCTTTCCTTGTATGCCTCATTGAAGCTGGAAATGTTTACCTTGTAAATGTAACTTGTTTAGATTTTATAGAACTCTTAAATTAACGGAAATTGCCTTGTGTTGGGGGAAGATTATGTTTTTCCAGTTTTACATGAGACAGTTTTACCATGTTAGGCAGAATTATGGTCATGTTACTGTTTTCATTTGGAAATTAAGTGTGATTGAGTATTATGTAAGGAGATATGGTTCAATGTCAAGTTGACAAGGGGTAGACTTGTGATGGTTAGGTTTTGTTGTCAATTTGACCTTTTTACTAACTCTTGGGGGCGTCTCTGAGGATGGTTACAGGAAGGCAGCCTCTCAGTAGGGGGCAGGATGTAAAGAAGCTCAAAGAAGCTAGAAGTAAACATCCTTTCCTGTGTAGGCAGTGAAGAAAGGAAATTCCAGAGACCAGGAAGCCATTCAGTCTGGGATAGGGCTGCAAGACCCCACCCTAAGGCTATATGAAGGGGAAGAAATTCTCTCCTTTGCCCCCTGCCTGTTCCCTGTCCAGTGTGTGGTGTAGGTGATGGGTTTTTCTCTCTGCTCAGACCTGTGAAAGAGGGACAGCCTCTTTTGCTGTTACAGAACTTCCCCTCAATCTATAGTTTCAATAAATACTTTCCTCCCCCAAATTGTGCCTGGTTTGAAGATTCATCCCAGCAGCCTGTGGCTGACTGCTACACAGGCACTGAAGTTTTTCTTGTAGCAATCTATGGCTACTGGGTGTGCTAGTATATATGGAAGAACATGTGACATTTGTCTTTCTTAGCCTGAGTTACCTCAGTTAGTAAGATCCTTTCCAGATTCATCGATTTCCCTGAAAATTTAATTTTTCTTTGCTGCGAAAACATATTCTATTGTATAAAGAAACTACATTTTCATTATCTATTCATCAGTTGAGGGGCATCTAGGTTGATGGAGCCACAGTAAACATGTATGAGCAACCACTGATAGGGTAAACACTAATGCAATTAGTAGCTATGCCAAGGAGTGGTATAGCTGGGTCATATGGTAATTATATTTTCAGCTGTCTCAGGAACCTTCACACTGACTTCCACAATGTCTGTACCAGTTCACATTCCCACCAACAGTGTAGAAGGGCTCCTATTTTTCCCTTCCTGTACAGCATTTATTGTCATTTGTTTTCTTGTTGGCAGCCATTCTGACAGGAGTGAGAGGGAATGTCAAAATAGTTTTAATTTGCATTTCTCTGACTGCTAAGGAGGTAGAACATGTATGTAGATGTTTATAGCTGACGTGTATTTCTTCTTTTGAGAACTTTCTATTGAGTTCCATGGCACATTTTTTCATTGGATTGTTTGATTTTGTATTATTCAGTTTGCTGAGTTTTTTGTAAATCATGGATATTAGTCCTTTGTCAGATGGATAGCTGGCAAATATTTTCTCCCAATACATAGCTTGCCTCTGATTTGTTCACAGTGTCTTTTGCTATACGTTAGCTTTAAAAGAGGTCCCAAGTGTTGATTAGTGGTTTTATTTCCTGAGCAACTGGGGTTATGTTTGGATAGTCTTTGCCTATGCCAATATGTCAAAGTGTTTCCACTACTTTTTCCTCTAGCAGCTACAGAGTTTCAGGTCTGATATTAAGGTTTTGTATCCATTTGGACTTGATTCTTGGGCATGGAGAGAGATGAGAAT